>CATIWQ010596237.1:0-15063 GCA_949673415.1 Euphorbia schlechtendalii
TATAATGCGTATAGTTCACATTTTGATGTGTATGGGTTTGGCTATAGTTGTATGGTTGTAATTGCATAATGAGTATAGTTCATTTTAATGTTTTTGGATTTGGCTACAATTGTATGGTTGTAATTGTATAATGTGTATAGTTCATTTTGATAATGTGTATGGGTTTGGTTACTGTTGTATGGTTGTGATTGTATAATGTGTATAGTTCATTTAGAAACAATTTAACGTAAAAAAAAGAATAAGAGAACCATGATTAACGAGAAAGATGATTAACGTGAATTCAATTGAGGAAGAACAATCTTTGCTAATAAGGGAGAATCTTACAAAATAAAAAAAATGTCATAATAAACGTTAATAAAAAGGAAGAAACGGTTGTAATTAAAAAATTATCATAATAAACGTTAATTAAAAAACTGTCATATAAGGAAAAATCTTACAAAATAAAAAACAACCATAATAAACGTTAATAAAAAAGAAGAAACGGTTGTAATTAAAAACTATCATAATAAACGTAAATTAAAAAACTATCATAATAAAAGTTAATTAAAAATCTTACAATCTTTGCTGATAAGAGAGAATCTTAAAAAAATAAAAAAAACTATCATAATAAACATCAATTAAAAACTGCCATATAAGTGAGAATCTTACAAAATAAAAAACTGATATAATAAACGTTAATAAAAAGGAAGAAATTGTTGTAATTAAAAAACTGTCATAATAAACGTTAATTAAAAAACTGCCATATAAGGGAGAATCTTACAAAATAAAAAACTGTCATAATAAACGTTAATAAAAAGAAAGAAACGGTTGTAATTAAAAAAATGTCATAATAAACGTTAATTAAAAAACCGTCATAATAAATATTAATTAAAAATCTTACAATCTTTGCTGATAAGGGAGAATCTTATAAAATAAAAAACTGTCATAATAAACATTAATTAAAAAGGAAGAAACGATTATAATTAAAACACTTTAAAAGAGTATTAACAATTTAATAAAGGAGTATTTTATTAAAAGAAATATTAAAAAGGGGTAATTAAATAAAAAGATTTCAAAAGGGATATTTCATTAAAGTGAAACTTCATATGGGGTAAAAACCATAATTTCTCTAAAAAAATGATTCATTTATTTGTTCAAAACCTTTGTATTAACCCATGGAAATTGGTAAATAGTTGATAACCCGGTATAGTATAGTTATACACGTGGTCATCCCGTATCACACTGCCATGTGGCCACCTGTCCAACCGGTTGGCCATGTCAGCAAAAGAAGTCTTCTACTAAGGCACAGATGTCGGGTCATCTCCCTCTTATATCCAATTAAGAAGGGATTCGGTCCTAGTCATCTTCAAGCAAGAGATGCACTTCAAGGAGGAATGAACCACTAGTGGTAGAGTCTGTTTCCGTCACTACTTAGGTTCATCCATCTCCTATATATACAGACCTCAATCACATAACAGAGGTACACAATTCCCATACTCTCAATACCTACTCTTTGTCTCATTTCTTAATTCCGTGCTAACTTAAGCATCGGAGAGGCTACGCCGGTCACGCGACTAGTCCCCTATAGTAACCAACTGTTTTGTAGACTCCGACCACCATGTAAGACGGACTACACAAGATCAACAATTCTGAAGATAGGCACGTGAGAAACACTTTCTCACACAAATCTTTCAGTAGTGAGGTGAGCGTAGAGCAAGAAAATTTTTCTCCCCTTGTAGAGATAGCTCTAGGGTGGATATCTCTATCCATCGCTCGGATGACTCCTCGCTTCCAATTTCACTTATACCTCCAATCTCAGAAGCGTCACCCCTCACATGACTAGATTCAGTATTCTCAGAAGCTCGCTCGGTTCGCTATCCTTTTTAACCTAACACGTTTAAGTTTTCTTGAGGCGGTGGTATTTAGAGGTTTCGTTAAGTATGTGTTATAAACATGTTCTTCCATCCGTCTCAGCCATTCGCTACCACTACTACTACTAGAGTCACTACCAAAAGGGCGAGACTGAAGTTTTACTATCTCCATGAGCCGGCCCTAAGGTTACAAATAGCAAATCTAAAGTTTCAAATAGGTTTCAAACTACGTTTGGGGGGGAAAACACCAAAATCAACAAATTTCCTACAAACTTAAGATAAAAAATGCGTATCAACATGAAGATCAAAGGGAAATTTGTAGGAGTTTTACAAAGCAAACTAGAAAAACACAAAACTCAAAACCGAGATTGAATACAGTGCTGGAAATGGCGAAATAAAAGAAGAAAAAGAAATCTTACTTCGGACAGATGAGTGGTTGGTCAGAAATAAGAGGAAAGTTGACTGAGATAGCTGGAAGTGTAGGAAGAAATCGCCTGAAAAATGCTTTGAGAAGAAATGAAAACTGAAATGCGAAGTAACAGTAAAACAGGAGAAAATCTCATTTTTATAGTGATGATTAGACGTTTGGAATGCTGATTAGATCAGCGTCGTCGGATTTAGGGTGCGTGTCTTCCCGATAGCGGTTAAGATTTCATCTACTAGATAGTTGTCATCAACTCAAGGAAATGTCAAACGACGCAGTCATTGGCTCGAATGTCAAACGACACGGTCATTGGCCCGAATTTCAAACGACGTGGCAGGAATCCATAGCGACCCTAGGCTGAAGAGATGCTTATCTACCTAAAGAAAGACCTAGAAGGACTTTCCCATACTTATGGGGGGGCTTCTGATAACCCGGTATAGTATAGCTATACACGTGGTTGTCCCGTATCACACTACCATGTGGCCACCTGTCCAAGCGGTTGGCCATGTCAGCAAAAGAAGTCTTCTACTAAGGCATAGATGCCATGTCATCTCCCTCTTATATCTAATTAACAAGGGATTTCGTCCTAGTTGGACATCACCTCTCCAAGCAAGAGATGCACTTCAAGGAGGAATGAATCACTAGTGGTAGAATCTGTTTCCATCACTACTTGGGTTCATCCATCTCCTATATATACAACAGACCTCAATCACATAATAGAGGTTCACAATTCTCATACTCTCAATATTTACTCTTTACCTCCTCTCTTAATTTCATCGCTAACTTAAGAATCGGAGAGGTTACGCCTGTTACGCGACTAGTCCCCCATAGTAACCACCTGTTTTGCAGACTCCGACCACCGTGCAAGATGTACTACATAAGATCAACGATTCTGAAGATAGGCGCGTGAGAAACACTATCTCACACAAATCTTTCATCGCTAATGATTCGTAACATATTTTCTTCCTTTATATGTCCCTTTAATTTTTTGTAGAGTTAAGTTGTCACTAAATAGATTAAATAATCAAATCATGTTAATAAGGCAAATGCTGGTTTTGAATAATAAACTGTTTGTTTAGTCGATTAATGTACTATCATTCAAATAGCCATATCGTTTTTTACCAAAAAAAAAACAATATCGTTTTTTATTAGTTTTAAAATAGAAAATTTTAATAAATCTTTCTATACCATTAATTTTTTGAAAAAAAAACATTTGTCAATGGTATTAGACAATAATTTATTATTTCAAAATCATTATATACTTTTGCAAAATATTTGGAAATAAATAATTATTTAGTAGATTTTTTTATAAACTTGTTGAATCGAGTCCTTGACCCATGTCTAAACATTTTTTGGTTAAAGCGGCCGGCCGGATATGACACGTAAGAGATTAGCAAATGGTTGGGGTTCGCGCAAAAAGTAATAAACATGCCACTTTTGGCGCGAAAATTGCACTTAAACCTCTCTCTGAGCTTAATTTAGGGTTCTCTATTCTGTCTCTAATTATCGCGACAATGTCGAATTTCTCTCATCAGATTGAGGAAATCAGAACCCTAATTCTTTCAAGCTCAAAACCAAACAAATCACTCGGTTATTCTACTCTCCTTCACCTTCAACAGCAATCGGATGACCTTCCATCTTCAATTCAAGTCCTAGCTGATAATTCTCAAACTCTGATTAATATCATTGTGCTTGGAATCTCAAATGACGATGAAGAAATGTAAGTCTCTTTACTTTATTGCATGTTCCATTTCTGTATTTCAGTTACGTACAATTGTGGCATTCATGATTTTATTTCCCCTACTTTAGTGCTTTTAGATACTCGGAAAGATGTCAATTTTTACTTGGAGTTGTTTCAATTTCAGTGCTGCACAGGCTTTGAAGTGTCTGGGGTTCATGATTTTCCATCCTTCTATTGTTGCCACGGTTTCTGGTAATGAGTTTCTAGTTCATGAATTTCTCTATATGTCAATTTTTGCGTAAATTTTTTTTCTTGATAACCTGTTTAAGGGAATTTTGTTTTCTTCTATTCAATTTAGCACTTCAGGTAGTGAAAATTGTACTCTGTGAATTCCTTTATGTCATTTTTGGTTTTTTGTTGATTATTTGTTAAAGGGAACTTGATTTCTTCTATTGATTATAACAACCTTTTTACAAGGGTGAGAGAAATTAAATTCTGCAACAAAGTTTAGGGACTTAATGAAACTTTCCATGCAAATTGATACAAAACGGCCGGCTAAGCCATCTTGGTTTTTCTTAGTTTTCTTTGCAAGTTGTTACTCTTCTTACAGTCATGGAACCAATTGACCCAAAAGCCTAATGCTTTGTTTGGATGATAGTTCTTCGTGGGTCATTAAAGTACGGTATGGTACTGTATGATTCTTTTAAAATTTTGTGTTTGGATAGATAGTATGGTATGGTTTTTTCAAAATATAGTTTGATTAAAAGGAGAATCATGGAGAGCCACCAAATCCGTAGTTCTATTTTTATGGTTCTTGGAACCATGAAAAAACCAGGATAGAAACGTACCATGAAAATAACCATACAACCAAACAAGTGAATATAAGTTAAAATCATACCATACCATGAAAAAATCATGAACCAAACAAGGCCTAAGTTGGATAATAAGACCCTAATCATAGCTTTTATTATCATCACTAACAATCACTCACGCGCAAATGCGCTTCGGATTGAAACGATAACAACACAGGTCCATCCTATTGTGTTGAAATTTAATTCAACAAGAGTTGGCATGATTCGAACCCTTGACCTCTAAGTACAAGAGGTTATGTACCATGTCCTAGAACCAATTGACCCAAAAGTTAAAACTGACAGTTAAGGCACTATTGAATTTTTTTATCATTATCTATGACACTTACTTTAGATGACATATAGGATTAAGTTTCCCAATCTTGGAAGTTCCCTGATTGATCAAAGGAGAAAAGACAAGCACAGCATTTGATAGTAGATTTTGGTTCCCATGGATGGGCTGTTAGTCTAGTTTCAATCTTGGTTTAGTCCCATGCACAGAGTACACTTCTCATAAAAAATGGAGGGGGCGAAAAAATTGAATTTTCTGTAATGGAATTATGGAACATCTATAACGCTTACTATGGAGTTAAAACTACTGAATGGTTTAGGGAAAACCTTGTTCTAATTGTAAATAAAGAATGCTGGAATTCGTACAATCATTTGAACCTCTGGTGGTCCTCAACTTTCAAGTGTTTACAATTATCTATCTTTTTTCATTGTAACATTTGATTGTAGAATAACTGATTTGCTATTTAAATGTTATGCTATTGATGTTTTAGATGGAGATACCAGCATGATCTTGGATGCGCTGGCTAAGGTCGTTACAACCACAAAAATAAAGGTAGAGTACATGAATTGTCATATAATTCATTTTATATTCTATTTATTTAACTTGTTCACCTGGTAACTGCAGTCGGTTTGTAACTTAGGCATGTGGTGCGTATCTATGCAACAGTTCAATGCATCATTTGTTGCTAAACACTTCCACTCCATGCTGCGCGCAGTTGTTCATGCACTTGACAATCCATTTGGTTCCATATCTGCAACATTTGAGGCTGTGCAGGTACAAAATACTGTTAAATATTTATGTTGAACAAAAGATTTCTGGTGTTGTCATGATCTGAGAAAGAAATGAAATGGAAGAACTTTGGATTGCTGGCATGTCAAATGATTGGATTGATAAGCTGGCTCTTGTTCGTTTGTTAGATCGATTGTAACGGTTCTAGTTTGTTAGATTGATTGCATGGGTTGCAGCTTCTTTACTATATAACCGATGCCTCTACTCTTGTATAAATAAGCCATTTTAGGCTATTGTTCAATCAATGAAAACACAAATACTTTTCTCAACTTTCTCTCTGTTCTCTATTCTGTTCTTAATCTCTCTTTTCTATTCTATTCCCTTCTCTCTAAATTCTTCTCTTCTACCAAATCTAAGTTCAAAGTTCTAATTTCGGGGTCAGTTCCTGACACGTTCATTGGAATATACACCTATTTCTGTAGCAAGTTGCATGATTTTATCCTTGACATTATAATTTTAATTGTGATGTACCTGTATATCAACTGAGACTTCTAAACTGTGAATTAATTTGTAATCAATTCTTGGGTTCCTGATTGGTTGTGATCTAACAGTCATGAAGTACACTTTTTTTTCTTATAATATTTTCTTTAAGTGGCATTCTTTTAATCTGCTAGAACAATTGCAGTCATTTTTTCCATCTTTTTACCAAAATTGATGTACTTGTTGTGTCTGTAAATTGGTTAAGGATAAACCCTGCTAACATTTTGTTCCATATTCACTCCACCTGAAAGAAAGTCTTCTTGTAAGGATAAGCTTCATATTTGATTTGTTTGATATTTGAAAATGAACTGAGGGTTAAGGTGTGCTTCAATGCACTAACTATGTTGATAATTTTGCAAAAGGTTGCTATAAAGTTAGCAATGCAATTTAGAGAAAAGATGAAAGAATCTTCACACATATGGGCACCTCCAATCTATAGAAGACTGCTCAGTCTGGATAAGAAAGAAAGGGATATGTCAGAAAGGTGTCTGTTGAAGATTAGATCTGTCATAGTCCCTCCTTCTGCAGCTCTTTCTAAGGTGAGAAGATATAGTGCCCTTATCTCTGTTATGAGTAGCATGCAACAGCTAAAAGTTTATCTTATTTTGTATGTTTCACATTCATTACATCTATTTTGACAGGGACTTGTCAAGGATATGAAATGTAGATTGCTCAATGGAATGACAGATCTTCTGAACCATGGTCTGAAGATTCAAACATTGCAAGCATGGGGATGGTTTATACTGTTGCTGGGTTCTCATGCTTTGGAGAATAGGCATTTGATTAATGATATGCTCAAAATTCCTGAAAAGACATTTTCTGATTCTAACCCACAAGTTCAGATTGCTTCACAGGTTGGTAATGATCTGTTCTCAGTTGCGATAACTTAAGCATCTTAGAATCCGTTAGTGACAGATGAATGGGGATTCTGTGATTATAATTAATTTTGTAATATTCTTCCCTAGTTAGTATCATGTTTATATGTCCTAGTTTTCAGACTTCTTTTTAATTCTGGTTTTGAGTTTACCATGAAACCTAGTAAAAATGACGTATCTAGTTAACATAAGGACTTAAAAATTGGAATCAAATAATAATTTGAAGTTTTTGGATCAGCCGAGTATTAAAATTTGTCTGATATACTGTAAAGAAACGAGCAATATCAGCAACGTTCATTGTACTCATCTTTTTTAATTTCAGTTACGTTCATTGGTCTGATGTGTCTTGACTTAGCAGGTTGCATGGGAAGGACTTGTTGATGCACTTGTTCACCCTTCACCTGTGACTTGTGGGACTAATGAATTAGTTGAAAGTGGCTCAAGAAAATTGCAAACCTCTGTTGATAATGGTCATAAAGTCCAATCAAATGCATTTCCAAAAAGCCTAAAACTCTTAATGACACCTCTAATTGGTATCATTTCAAGCAAATGCGATATTTCTGTCCACTTGTCCTGCTTGAAGACATGGTGTTATCTGCTACATAAACTCGATCTCTCTATCAATCACCCTTTGGTTCTTGAACAGATGTTGGATCCTGTTTTTGAAGCAGTTTTCTTGATGGGACCTGATATCAAGACTATCTGCTTATGGAGTATATGCCTAGATCTTCTCGATGATTATGCTATAGCAAAATGTAGAAATGTTAACTGTGAACCAAGAAGTCAGGCAACTCAAAATTTATCAGGTATTAACACCGTTCTAGGGTCTTCAACTGGAAAATGCTTGGTGAAACAATATTCTATCAAATGGTTGCCTTGGGGTATTAGGAAGTTGGACTTCTTTATAAAGATGATAAATATTATCTGTAGCCATGCAACAAGTGCAGAAATCACCCTTGAAAGTAGAAGTTCATCATGTGATGCTGCCTTAAGGATATTTAGATCTCTTTTGAAAGGAATCCATATGGAGTTGAAAACTTCATCTACAAATTATGCTGATATTAGGCTATACCTGAAAACAGTACTTAAATTTTTGAGGGAGATGTTAGAAAACACCAAATTTGGTGATGGTGAAAATAATTTGCAGCATATGTTTTTCCAGTTTCTACAAGCTGTCGTTGATGAATTGGAACCTTCTATTTTAGAATCTCCTCTTTACAAGGTGGCTCTAGACCTTTCATATGTCGAGAATCTGCAGTCAGTTACTGAGATTAAATATGAAAAATTCCTGGGGATCAGCTTTTTAGGCTATATGAGCATGGTTTCACCAATGGTTTATCTAATTGCACTTGGCATCTGTATGGTAATCCAGTTAAATCCTGTTACACTTCAAACAAAGTTGATTCCTTTAGGTAGTATTGTTGAATATTTTAAACTGGTCATATTTTCGTTTGATAGCCTCGAATATCTTCAAGTTTCAGTTGGTTTATTGTACAAGTGTATGGACAAAACGAACCTCAACTTTTGGATCGTTATAGCAGAAGCTCTCCTAGACTACTTTAGCGGTGTAAATGATCTTTCACTGCTCGGAATGAAGCAAGACAAATACTCCTGTCTTTTCGTTTTCCATCTTTTGTCTTATCCATTTCTTAAATGTTCTTCTCCACAAAAACTCTTGGCCCCTGGGGAAGTTGGTAGATCCTCTGAAGAGTCTTATGTTTCAGTTGACCACATAATTAAATTATGGAAGTCCATCTATACCAATCTTCGTGCCTGGAAGTTTGGCGCAAAAGAGAGTATTTCGCGTGATTTGTGCTCAGTGTTAAATAGGTGTTTTGATGAAAATCTAGGCATCATTGCTTGTGGCTATGAAGTAGACTTAAGTGTTGATAATGTTAATTTACTCTCTTTATATGGCAATGCTGTGGAATGCACATTCGAAGATGTTTTGGCCACTACTTCAGATGAAAATACAAACAATCCTGCTGATTTTTGTGTGTTTGGTGATGATATGAAAATCATCTTGGGGTTTGCTTCCAGGTAAATTCAGCATTTTCTTACAGCTTGACAAGGCAATTTTTAGATGAACTGCTACTTGAAAACTGGGAATTGTTGCATTTTTCTTAGGCTTAAGTCATACTTAGCACCCTAAACTTAACAGCTTTCGCCACTTGCTGCCCTCAACTTTGAAAAATCTCTACTAGCCCCCTAAACATGACAAAAATGCATTTGTCAGCCCCTCAGTGGCACGTGTCACATTCTGATTGGAGAGAAAAATAAAAATGTGAACCAATCATAATGTGACATGTGATTTGGCCTTTTTCGTAGGCTGAATGCTAGATTCAGATTCTTGGATAATTGGTTAGCATAAAGTAATCCGGTGATTGACAAAGTGAATTGGAAACGTCGTTGGCTATATAAATAATTTCGAAATTCGTACACTATATATTGCATATTACTCTCAACATTGGGATGGTTTGAAGATGCCAATCTCTCCACTCACTTAATCTATTGCTCGGTTCTTTTATGCAGATTCTTGAAGTTATCATGCCAACAAATGCAAGCACATCCCCAACTAGACCTTCCTGTAATATCAAGGTGAGCAACATGAACTCTAATAATCCTCTTATTTTGCACTTTTTCGTGTTATGCTTATGGTGTAAGCATTTCCCAGGGTTCTTTCTGCTATAATTCGCCTACTTAGCTGCCTTCATTCCAAGGAAACTATCCTTTCAGTTATTGAGGTATGCATCTCTCTTTCATTGGCATACAGACTTTTTTTGGGCATCGTGGTATGATCACTTTCTCTTTTGGTCTTTCTGCTATGCATGTTACCAAATTGGACCCTCTGTTATTCAATTTGTTACCTTTTTGTTCTTTTTTAGTACATATTATGTTATGTTTTGCTAAAATATAATTGCATTCCACAAGGACTAATGGGTTACAAATGTATAACATGTATAGCACAAGGACCAAATGGATAACATGTATAGTAGAAGGACTAAATGGGGAAATTGACTGTACCACAAGGTCCAAAAAAAAGTCTTTCATTCCCATGCTATGTTATTGGAAAATATGTTTAGTTCTGACAGTACAAGAGGAATTATTCATACTCTTCTTAATTAACCATATTTCTAATTCTGTTCTATAGTTTAAAAGGTTGAATGAACGTCTAGTTACAAGAGTTGTAAAAGGGGAAAGCAGATGACACTTGATAAATAATTTTTAAAGTTGTATTGCAGATCTTAACTTGTCCACTACTTATGTGGCTGTCTCATGAAGTAATGGCTGATCGATGCACAAATGATCAATTTCAACGCCTATGGGCTGAAATCCTCAACTGTCTCAGGAAAAGTCAACCCCCGATATTTTTCGACTCGGTTTTCCTCAAACTTCAGGCACCCCTTCTAGAAAAGTGTCTTAATCACCCAGATTCCACCATTTCCCAACTAACCACCACATTTTGGAATTCAACGTTCGGCAACCAAACCAAGTTGGATTACCCAGATAGTTTACTCGATGTGTTGGACAAGCTGTCGAGAAACAAAAAAATCAATCTCCACAAGAAAAGCCTGCCATTTCTCGTGAAATGTAATTCTTCGGCTGCTCAAAGATACAAGGTGACTGCCACTCGTAACAGAAGCTCAAAGAAAGTGGAACTGGTGCAAAAAGATGGGGATTTGAGGTCAAGTTCGAAAAGGAAAAGGTTACAACTTACAGAGCACCAGAAGGAAGTAAGAAAAGCACAGCAAGGAAGAACAATGGATTGCAACGGTCATGGTCCCGGGCTCTGGACATATACGACTCTCGATTTTTCACAAGGAATCGATGAATCTCAAGAAAGTCTCGAGTTTTAGAACTCGAGAGTGTATAGTGGAGATGTCGAGAAAAGATGCACAATTGCCTTCCTTGTATTCATGTGAATTATGATGTACAATAGCATGGCTGTTTTTTGGGTAATAGAATAGCATAGCTGTTTTTTTGGTAATAGAATAGCATAGCTGTTAACAGTGTTATCGTTGTTTGCCACGTAACATGGCATGTATTGTTATGTATGTACCGTAAGCTAAGCTTATGTAAAATGCATTTAAATGTTAAGTTATTAACTTTATAATTATTAAAAGTGAAGGAAAAAATATTTTTATCATTTTTATTTATTTAATGATATTTCTTAAATTGCATTCTTTTCTATTATTTTTTATTCTCAATTTTGTTGTTACTTTAATTAATAAATTAGTATGTTCTTGGTATATATTCTTTCCTATCATTGAACTAACAGATGTTATGAATCGATAAAAAATTTTATTTTAATTAATTATTATGTTTAACTTCTGCAATAATAAGGTAAAATCGATTTTTTTAATGTTCCTATTATAAATTGAAGAATTCTAATAATTCATTTTATCATTAAACCTAATAATTACTTCAAATAAAAATTTCATTGATTTATATTTTATTATTAAAAAATAGTTTGCACGATGAGTCTAATTACATGTCATGTATGACATAAATAAATGCTAATCTATAATTGCAAGTTTGAAAATTAATAACGAATCTATCATGTCCAGAAAAAATTCTGTTGTCCCCAGAATGGTATCCCCTTCTATGTCTCTCCATTCATTATTTGACAAGTAGTCCATTTCCATGAGAGAGAAAATAAAAAATAGGAAAGAGAAAATGTAAACAATAAAAAAATAAATTAATAATTACACATGTCAAATAATGGATGGAAGACATGGGGATACCATCTTGGGGACAACAGATTTTTTTCCATCATGTTCTATTTAGATTTTAGGTATGATTTAATTTAAAAGTAAGAATGTGAAGAAAAGTGTTGAAGGAGAAGATGAACTGGAACATCAAACAAAATGCGGAAATAGTAAGGAGGAAGAGTTAACAACAAATGTAATTGATCTGGAAATGAAAATAGAATTGGATCAAAAATCGAATTGCAAAAAAGGAAATTATGTGAGATTTTATTTTGTTTATTTATTAACAATTTAACATATTAAATGTAGCGTTTAAAACAAGGAAATAAAATAAAATAATAATGAACTTGGAAAGTAAAATTAAAATAAGAATTTATTTCCCTATTCTTCGGTACATAGTGATACATTACATGTACCATAGACATTTGATGTATCAACATTTAATTTTCAGGATGAGTCTACAGTACGTGGCATGCTCCGTAAACTTATCTTAATCAATTATACTTTTTAATTTAGTTAAATTGTTCTCAAATAAATCAAATAATTAATAGATTTCTATCCTAATTAACTATTTGTTCAAGTATCCACGGAAAAATCTCTTCCATTGCCGCAATCTCTATTGCATTGAGGCTTCAACCCACAAATTATCCTTTCCCTATATTTTAAAACCCCCTGTACTGCAGCTCTATCGAATATCCTTTGCTAAAATAAAAATATAATAGAAATTATAGGCATATTATATAGAAGTTATCAACTTTTTAACAGTGTTATCAAATACCATAAATGTAGTTGGCAGATAAAACTTTTTTCGGCTTGGCTCTTGACTTACGCGTAAATGTTCTAGATATGTGTCAATTCTGCATGATAATAAAAAGTTAATAAAGTTATTTAAAATCTGTATATAATTTTAGATTTTGACTTGTATTTTTACCGACTCATATAACCATCGTCCTGGAAAAAAACACAAAGCTTCTTGCGTGTCCATTTGACATATTGGCGATTGATAAACAGTCTTTAATTTATCTTTTAAAGTGAAAACATTAGTACAAATGTTCTTTATTTTCTTTTCTTCAACTGATAAGAGAGGCAAATATTGCTTGTACGTCTTTAGTACAAAAAAATCTTCTTTTTTGAACAATGTCCACTCTACATGTTTGTTGCATTTTTTCCGTTCAGCCTCCACAATTAACAAATTAGTTTATAACATAAAAATTAGTAAATAATAATTAAAATAATATATTAATTATTTGATAAATTTTTTATACCTCTCTACGTTCCCACTGTGTTATCGCTTCCAATTCTCTTTTACGTATATTATCATCGATTTCATCCGATAATTCTAATGATTGATCTTTCATTCTCGACTCATTATTAATCAACTCTGAATCTAATTTGCATATCAATTTTGTGATTGATCGTGTGACACTCTTTTTTGCTTAGACCCTTTACCCTTTAATGATTGTTTCTTAAAACTTGTTTTTTGTAGTCAAAATTTTGAGTGAAGTTTCCTTTAAAGTGACTTAATTCACCAGGAAATTGAGAATCACTAAATTGGAAGTTCATTATTTGAGGTGGGATATTAGGACGAGCACTAAGGGTATTCACAATGTTTTCATTGACAATATAATTTTTCTTATCACTTTGTTGCAAAGGAGAAAATGATTTTGTAAGGTAATAATTTAAAAACGGAGAACCACTTGATTGTCTAATCAGTTCATCACATTTTTTCTTTGATGTCTTAAAATCCAAATCTTTCTCATTGCCTAGTGTATCACCTTTTTTTCTTCTCCATATTAGCTTTTAAGTCATTCCAAAACTTATCATCTAACTCATCATTTAAGCATTCATTCTTCAATGACTTATGAACTAACCCTCCTATGAAAGTTAACAATTTTTCTAGATTAGTGTTTATGACACAAATTGTTTTTTCAATGTTCTTATTTGAATTTATCAGTGTATCTAATTTTTTGCAGTTGAAGGGAGTTATTAGAATTACTATGAAGTTGCGATGAATGTTTGTTACTGTCATAATCTTAAACATTAAGCTACATACAAAAAAAGATTCTAATGACAATATAAATTGACATACCTTAAAAATAAATATACATACAATAAAATTCCTAAAATCTGATAATATATTATTCGATAACAATGTTAAAATATATGTTGAATATAAATAAATCTGTTTATAATTTATAATACACTACAAGAAATCATGCAATATGTGACAACAATTCATTCGTCACTAAAATTGTTGCAACAAAAAGACTATTATTTGTTACAATAAATTATTATATGTCACGAAAATTCATTTTGTGAATTTTTATTGTAAAATTGTCACGTAATATAGATTTTTTGTCACCATTTTTTTTAATTGTAACAAATATTTTTTCGTTACAAATTAAGTCGTAACCTTTAATTTAGAAATTGTTACAATAAAATTTTTACAGTCACAAAAACTATTTAAGTTACAACATTAATATCTTGTTACAATTTATTTAATAGTTTTGTGACAATAAGTTAAACCTGAAACAAAAAATACATAAATTACAACAAATAGTTGTCACTAAAAATATTCATATGTGATAAAAATTTTGTATGGTCACAAAGACTATATTTTGTGACAACATGAAAAAACCCATCACAAATAGTTATTTATTTTTATGACATTAAGTTTAACTTGAAAAAAATACTTTAGTTGCAAGTGATAGTTGTAACAATATGCTATAATAATTTTTTTAATGTAACCAATAAAACTTGTGACAACACAAAAAGCTTATTCTAAAATATTATTAGTTGTAACAATAAGTTTATATAAAAGTTATTAAAATAGTATAAAAAGTTCATTCCAAAAATATAATTAGTTGTGGCAATAAGTTTAAGTTTATAGAAAAATTATTTAAATGGTATGGGAAAGCTTATTCCATACTTTTATTTCTGTTCGGGACCTCAATATTTGTCGGGATGGTCCTGGAAATAAATTGAACTGAATTAATTATAAGTTGAAAATTTAGAACATTAGTTGGATGAATTCTATTTCATGTATTGATTGTTCTTTATCTATAAACTATCTAAATAAATGAAATATGCAATTCCAAATCTAAATTTTTTAGAT
>CATIWQ010596294.1:0-37044 GCA_949673415.1 Euphorbia schlechtendalii
AGTCAAATCATTTGAAACATTTATACCCCTGTTAAGTTCATCAATGAATTGTCATTTTTGCTGAATCTTTATGCATATGTTTATCTTGATTACTTGCATGCCAATGGTAGAATATTGCAAGTAAACATCTAACAAATAAAAAATAAAGAAAATAAAGAAAAATAAGTCTACTGGATTGAAAACCTGAAAGGGCAGTCCAGGCAAAAATCAAGACAAGGTTCGATAGATTGAAAACCCCGCAAGGCCAATCTATGCAAAACATAAAACCAAAGAAATATCAAATTCATCATCTCCTCCTCGGAACGGTACGAGGCATCATATACCTTCAACACTTCAGGTAAAATGACTTCCAAGCGATCATCGCTGACACAATGTGGGATTAACGACTAATCTAGAATTTCCTCAAACCAGATCCAAGCTTTGAACTTGAATCTAATTCAACGAACCCATGGTCATCATTTTGAGGAAGTCATCAATGGAATCCCCAACAAGATAAACCCTAGGGGTAACCATGCACCAATACAAGAGAAGGCTCCTCAATGGATGAAGCCCACGATGCCTACATACATCATATGATAAATATTGTTCATGCATAAAAACATACATACATTACATTCACATCATGACATTTTCAAGTCAAGACGATGCTGAACCGGGGCAACACTGTCCCGATAAATAAGAACCTCCACCTCCACATGAGGAACCTACAAACATGACGATGGCCCACTCAAGCCTAAAGTCAACATTACAACAAAAGCCTCCGAAAACAATAGAGCGGTCTTCGGGACATCCCCGAATTTCCATTAAACTTATTTACTTATCATGTTTTAATTTTTGATTGAAGGGGAAAAATTTTTTGCTTCGGATAAACTCAATCAAATAATTAATACATTCATCATAAAATGTATTAACATTACCTTTTTTATTCTCCAACTTTTCACAGGAAACAAGTTAAGATCCTATTAAGGAAATACAAAATATAACCAAAGAAGGAAATGGTTATCTCAATGGCTGAAGAAAGAAATAGTCTCATTTTCCAACTGAAGAAAAGAACGATTACCGAACACCAAAGGGACGCCACAGAAAGAAACGATCAACCAACCCACAAGGGGTATCAGGCACTAAGGGATTTCGAAGAAGGAAACGGACAATCCCATGAAGACACAGTGCCAGAAAGGAAGGCCATGTCATCACAAATTAGGAATAAGAAATCACCAACCGCATCGGTTAGGTTTATTCTCGATCCCTCCGCTCTTTTCATGTGATCATACTGGTTATACAATCAGCAATTATCACACGAGGGGTAGCTGTAAGCACATGATTTTGTACCAGCTCGCGCGTTAATTGATGACGGCTTTTTGGGATATTTATCCTCGAATTACACAATTTTCGGCCATCCGACTATCTTCAAATGGGAGTTCTCCTTGTTAAAAATAATGTTTGGGTCCTTAAATAAATATTTAAAGGCTTATAATATTTTTTAGGATTCAAAATAATTTAATTGGGTCATTTGGAAATATGAACATATATATATAAAGTGAGGGGGGGAGGCTCGCCGTACTCTTTGGCGAGCCCGGTTTGATCCTGTCCCGAATTTCTATAAATTTGGGACATTTTTGGATTGAAGGGGGCTCAAAATTTTAGACATAAAAAATTAGATTTTCAGATAAAAAGACAACGAGAAAAACACCAAAAATATTTTCTTTCATTTCTTTTGAATAATTTAGATCCAAAACACATTTGGATCTCAAATCTTGATTATTTTCAAACCATTATTCTTCCTACTTTTCTAAAAAATCCTCAGATATTCTCAGGTCTAAAACAAATTTAGAACCCGAGTCTAATTATCTTTCGGATAAATATTTTCTTCAAAGATATTCGGATCCAAAAAACATTTGAATTCCAAATTTTAATTGTTTTCAAATCCTTTTTTCATCTACCTTTTCTTTGAATATCCTCAAATATTCTCGAGTCTAAAACAAATTTAGAACCCCGAGTCTGATTATCTTTTGGATAAATAAACACCTATTTTTCCAATTAAACCACAACTTAAATCAAAACGAACGAGGACTTCCAAAGGCTGAACGGATACGCCGAAGTGGATTCATACTGCAAGGGTAAGTCTCTCAGTTCCTAGAACTGTGAATTCCATGCTCATCTTCTGCTTCATCTCTTTCTGATCTTTATTTGTAGACCTAGGAATTATTTTTATTCCTTATTATTGTAAATAATGTTGTAATTCTCTCCTTCTTCTTTTAATTTTTGTATTAGAATACCGCCACGAAGGGAATAAAATATATTCCCGAATAACAGACCTCACCTTATGCCATGCGATCATTTTCACTAATAAAAGTGATCAACATACGTGTAAATAAAAATGAACCAATTTTTATTTAAATTAACAATTTTAAATCGTCGAAGTTTTAATTAGGCCACACGGGCCTCGCTAAAATCAAATCAAACATATGTGATATCTCCTGTACTAACCTTTATGGATGCAGTTTGATGTATGTTTAGGATTTTATTTGTCCTTCGAGTATTGCACATGTTTTTTAGGAAATGTAATTAATAGGTTAGCGGTGATTGCATCCCCTGATTTTTGGAAGCCTTGTATTTTTACTTTCCGCATTTACTTACTGCTTTGTGGATGATTTATTATTTCGCCTTGTGGATGGTTTATTATTCTACAATACGTGAATCATGCATATAAAGTCTAAAAATGACCTAATTGCGAATATGCACAATTAAGAGAATATTGTTTTCTGTAGATGTAATATAATGTGATCCAATAAGAAATAAGTAACTTATCCCGGACCCAAATCTCTGTGTCTTAGTGGGCCGTCCCCCAAACGTTAAGCCTCACAAGACTCTAATTCTTAGAAAGAGCTAATCCAGGTGGCGACTCCACACTAAGAGATGGCGGATTCGGGTTCGAACCGATCTAATATATGTTTTCGCCCTCTCTCTTTTAACCTTTTACCGATCCCTGAACCAGTGCTTCTTGGCCCACCGCTCGGTGTCACCCACTCACCCACTCAACTCAGTTTGGGTACCCTTCCCTAGTTGACACTTAGATTTGAGTATAAGTTGCAGACTGAATTCAACTTATAAAAACATAGAATCCTTACAATGTTAAATCTATGTATTTCTCTCTATTACAAACAGATTTGGAATTTGTTATTTGTAGATTGCTTGAGTTTGGAATTTCTTGAAGCTGGGAGTAATTTCGTAGAGTTTCAACTCTAAAAGAAATTTAAGGTGATTCACCAAGTTTGAACATTTGCTTCAGTTTTTTATTTATACTTGAAGCTTTGCGAAGTAGCCGTTGCAAACTTTTCAAGGTCACTAATCTTCAATTTCTCTTCTCTTCATATCTATCGAATCTTCCCATTGGAGACAGATTCTAAGATGTTTAAAGATGGAAATTTGAATGTTGAGGCATAAAATTCCATTGACAAAATTTCATTTGTCTTTAAGAAATTCGATTTGAGAGAGGCGCGCGAGAATTGCTGAAGTTGGTGGAGTTACATGGAGATACTGAGAAACGGTGCATTTCAGAAATTCCTTTTTCCTTTGACTTTAGTGAGGAAATCCTGACATTGCGTACTGACACCTTTTGTCTTGTGAGGATCACTGGAAATCTTCTTTAATTTCAATGCTTTTTAACCTGAAAAGCAAATAAAGATTATTCCGTCTATCACAGAAATCGTTAGTAGCATATGTGTCATTTAATTCTCTACATGTCAAAGAAAAATGTCTTTTAATAAATAAAAGCTAACTCAACATAGCTGAGTAGATATACTTCTAAACTATGTAGTACTCAACACAGACTCAGCTTTTCCTACACTAAACCGTAAGTTAATTAATTACTCAACAAAACTGAGTTGTTTTTCCTTAAACAAACTCTAACCAGCTTCATTAATTAAGAGTATACTTATTACTCATTTAATTTCACTATCCTAGTCAGTTTGCTATTTCCAAAACATTATAGTACTATGAGGTTCTATTAACTTGGGCTCTACAGTTAGTGCCAAAGATAGAAAGAAAGAGTTAGATCTTTAAGCACGTCAACAACTCCATTGCATGGCTCACCACCATTTGCTGGCTGATTATTACATAGTTGAAGGACTACACTATTGAATGTAAACTATTCACCCTCAATGGAATCAAGCTATCGGATCCGAAATCTCCCATCCCCAATATATCACCTAGGAATTATTGATAAGGAGAATAATAGAATTCATCATTGAGTATACCTCAAGCTAGCAAAGTAGGATGAGAACAAACCAATCGATAAGAATTACTGAGAAAGATAATAATTGAAGTCATGAATGTGGATGGCAACTAATTCATCAATCAAGATTGGCACAATCGCTATCATGCATAAGTGAAAGAAATAAATCAGGTAAAAAGTGGTACCAACAAAAAAGAAATTTGTAATTAGCCTATCAATTAGCACTCTGTTAAGTAATAAAAAATTAGGACCTCTTATCAAAAACAAAAAAGAATTGTCCGTTGAGTCGAAAACCCAAATAGGGAAGCTCAACAAAAACTTAGACATAGAGAGAAAAGCAAGCACGTTGATTAGAAAACTTGAAAGGGCTAATCGATGGTAGGATTCAAATCATTTGAAACATTCATACCCCTGTTAAGTTCATCAATGAATTGTCAATGTTGTTGTATCTTTATGCATAGTTTTATCTTAATTGCTTGAATGCCAATGGTAGAATATCACAAGTAAACATCCCATCACATCATGGTTTAATAAAAATAAAAAAAATAAGAAAGAAAAAGAAAAGAAGAAAAGATGAGTCTACTATATTTAAACCAGAAAGGGTGGTTTAGAAAAAAATTAAGACAAAGTTCGATAGATTGAAATCTCGTCCTGGCAATCTATGCAAAAGTTAGAATAAAAGAAATATAAAATTCATCATCTCATCCTCAGAATGGCACGGGGCATCATTTAACTCCTCCAGAACTTAGGACGAATGTCTTTTGATTTCCCTTGCAACACTTCAAGTGAAAAGGCTTCCAAATTATCGCCAATATAGTTCGGGATCAACGCCTTATCCAAATCCTCTTCAAACAAGATCCAAGATTTGAACTCGAATCCAATCCATCGAACCCAGGGTCATCACTCTAAAGGAGTCATTGATAGTAAGGCAACTATGGAATGCCCAACAAGATAAATCCTAGGGGTACCCATGCATAAGAACGAGAAGATATCAACTCTGAACCCTCTAAAAGACTCTTCATGCAGTGAAGTTTCTACGATCAATCGGACCCCTGATGCTCCAAAGCCCACAACACCTGTAACAAACAAACATACATCATGTGATAAATATTGTTCATACATGAAATCATGCATACATTACATACGCATCATGTAACTTACAAGTAAAGACAATCCCAAATCGGGGTAATAACTACCCGGTAAATAAGAAACTCCACCTCTACTTGAGAAAACTACAAGCATCAAAGAGGCGTCCAAAGAATCACAACATCAAAATTAAGAAGGACAACGGCCCACTCAAGCCTACAGTCAATTCAAACCTACATAGTCTTTGCAAAAGCATCCTAAAACAACAGAGCGGCCTTCGGGACATCCTCGAATTTTCATCAAACTTGTTTCATCATCATGTTTTAATTTTTGATTGAAGGGGAAAAAATTTTTACTTCATATAAAATCAATCAAATAATTAAATCACGAGTCATAAAATGTATTAACATTATTCTTTTTTTCTTCGATTTTTCACAAGAAGCAAGTCGACATCCTACATAGGAAATCTGAAACATAATTGAAGAAAGAAATGATTATCTCAATGGGGTCGCCTTTGAAATGGATTCAGGCACTTTGCTCTGGTAATTCTTATTAGACATGATGTATTCCCTAAAGGCAATTAGGGTGATATATCTTTATTATCTATAATCTACAAATGGTTTTGGATTATTAGTAATTATAATTAAGGGATCTTTGTTGCTTATCAGTGCTTTTAATTAATTCATGTATCTCGCTGTATCATATATGTATAGTATTAAATATGTATATGCGCATTGACGAGATAAAGTCTGTAACTACTTCATAGTGTAAAAGTGTGAGGATATAGTGGGAGCTATGTGGTGTGAGAACTGCACATACTTATTACTATAAATAGTCTAAATATACCTACACATAGTTTCATTGAGACTTGACATCAATGGAATGGACAGACTAACATGTGTAGGCTTACTCATTAGATTAGATCTAAGCAGCTAATCTTATGAGCTGAAGGTGGTACTTTGAGTTAACACATGAATGTATTCGGATAATACATTGGAGACCACTATAAGACAGGCACTTGGAAATAACTATGTCCATGTGTTGGTGTCATGTCTTATTTCATTAGCAGCACAAGTATCCTCTGACCTAAGATACTCATTACCTCATGTAGGAGTTGTTATACTTTGGATCATACTTATCCATACTCAGGTGATTAGGATGTTATGAGTTATTATGGGTATCATGATGATCATGTGTTGATAAGCCGAGTAATCAAGATGGGATCTATCGCTCTTGATATAGTGATATAGCGAGATATGTACCTTAAGGCCCCTTGTTGAAGTGACACATTCATAAACCTCTTATCAGAGTATAAAATTGATAGAATGGGTTTATAGTCAATCTTGATACATAATGGCTGAGCGGTGTTCTTCGTGAAAAATTCTAATTCTAGGATAGCTACAGCTATTACATGAGCTGACCCTTAATCCAAGCTCAATAAACTAGATGGTACTTAACCTGATGGAAAGAATGTCTGGTATTGGTTACTATTGCAGAACTGGATCAATTCATAAGCACATGACATTTTAAGTATTGGGGGATCATACACCTTTGCTAGAAAGCCCATTTGATCGTCTAGAGCTATCGAGGTTCATATCGGTCTAGAACACTGACCCTAAAGGTTCTCGAATAGGAAGCCAAGTTTAGGTTAACCTTTAGCGACTCAGTACTTTTAGATGCTATGAGGTCACACACTTTGGGTCTTTATCGGACTAAGTAAATAACCTATAGACTGGGTCCACACCGAGAATATCCATTTATCGAATTCATTGGAACAATTATTAATTAGTTAGACCAAATTAATAACTAAATGGAACAAAGAGAAAATAGGGAAAAATGCATAGAGCGAAGCAAGGGAATTATTTTGGTTGTGAGCGGGCACGAAATGAACACTAGATGTTCAGAGTGGGTCCTGCGCTGCTGATAAGCTCATGGGCTACTAGTACATGAAGATAACTCACGCACACTAGCGAGCTGTAGGCCCACAACCGCTACCCATGGCAGCGCTTGCGCACAGGCTGAGCGCAAGCCCAGCTTATGGTACAAGGCAAGCGCGTTAGGGCTTACCTTGTGAAAAGAAGTCATGGGTTGGCCCATGGGTCCTAGTGACCCACGTGGCCAACCCGCATGTGTTTTAGGGGGAGTCTAACACCCCCCCTTTCCCTATATATAGGCCTCTAGTTCCTCTTTATTCTATACTTCAGCTCAACCTTTCTCTTTGAGTTCAACATCTCTTTCGTCATCCATTTTGAGAGATCCTTCACGAGTTTCTCCAATCAATGAAGAATTCTTTTAAAGGCTCTTTCTAATTGAAGTGAGCCTTCTCAGTTTATATTATCAGGTTGGTCTTTGATCGGTCTAATAGCTGCTATCTACTAATGGGTTCTACTCAATGAGGTTTTGATTGGTGAAGATCCATGTGGATCAATCGTCAAGTTTATCCTAGTTTGGATGCTCGTGCTAATGAAGTTCTGCCGAATTTCTCTAAGGGAACACCGCATCCAAAAGAAAGAGAAGCATGCATCAACTGGTTATGTTCTAAACTTAGATGAAAGATTTCTTTTATAAGTTTTATAAATTTATAAGCATCTATAGAACCTTTTAACTTAGATTACATCAATCATGGAATGCTTAGGAGATCTTTAGGTTAATTTTAAGTTTTGAAATTTCTCCTTGCAACATTTCATGTTCAATTACTATCTTGGTTAACCTGCAGTGGTATCAGAGCCTACCTTATGCAATGCATGATTGATTATAATATGTTAAAATGATATTTCTATGAATTAATTAAATTATGCTATGATTGACTTAGGTTTCAATTCCTGTTATAGAAAATGATGCGATAACTAGATTAAGGTTTTGCTCAAACTTAGTCTAGGTGATTATCATATAAATTATCAATGTTTAATAACACATGTAAATGCTTTAATTGAGGGTCATCCCGTACTTCACTCAATTAGAGAATAAAATCTTTAAATCATAGTTGTTCGTGGTACAACGAATTGAAGTGCCTATGGTTATTTTGGTAAGGATTGGATTTGGCTTCTCATTCACTTTAGGGGGGTCTCTCCTACCTTGAAATCTCCATCGGTGTTAGATTCAAAAGTACCCAAGGGACTTTTATGACTTAATCGATTTCTAGTATGGGAGTTGGATTGAGCATATGGTTTTATAAATGTGGTTTAAGTTGTTAAATTAAAACTTATAGACATATGTGCAACGATTTAAACATGGACTTTGTTTGTTTTGCATACTATGTGGAGTCTTATCATAATGGAATGATTATGATATACCAATTCCGAGCATGTTCCCTTAAAGTTAATAATTCCAAATAGACTGGATTTTTTTCATAATCATATCCATCGTATAAGACCTAGACTAGGGCGAGACTAGAGGCACCAATAAAACCCCACAACAATATTAAGGCGGTATATAGTCTTCCCATCATAAGTCATGATACGAACTTTATTAATGGATGTAAGCACATGTACAACATGCCATCCCTTAACATGTGTTTGATCATGAGACTAGATGGGGTTAATTCCTTAACCAAAATGGGTTAGTTATCCATATTATTGAAGCTGATGCCATATTGGAGACCCATTTGAGGATTCATACAATTCGGTATGCACGTCTTGAGAAAAAGAATTCAAACTGATTAGCAATTGCATGAGATGTGAATGGAAGGGTTCTAACCATGGTTATCTTGTTATGGCATGATCTGCTATAGCGGGGGTCATGATAAGTAGCTATGGATGCTACCTACTAATGAAAATTGGTTGAATAAAATTTCCCAAATTAAAATAGAAGTGGTTATTTGAATGTCAAGAAAATTGGAGGAATTTTTAAAGACCTTATATTAAATGTATGTACATATACTAATGTCTAAACAAATTCTATCTTATATCTAGGTTGAATATGATCAGTAACAAAAATACTCACATTGACATTGGTCTTCTTAATGATATAAAATATGATGTTTATAACTTCAATGAGTAGTTTGAGACTGTTAGAGGAGTTTTTCAAAACTACTACTTGGATTACGTTTTGACTGATCCTAGTCCCAAATATCTTGGCAAGAATGATTTTTCATATGAGATGAATGATTACGAGGAGCACAAGGGAAACTGTGAGTTTGTCACAAAACTCATGTTAGACCACATGCTCCCAAAGTACAAAGGGTTGGATCTCGCAACTATGATTTATCATCTCAAATCGGTGGAAAGTTAGAAGATGAATTATTCCATAGTAGATTGCTGGAAGACACCTCAGCAGTAGAGTTGGTTATAAAAATTTATGATAATTCAGAGAAATTGAGAGAGTTCGGGGTAAAGTTCAATGAGTATTCTTTTAGGGAAATGGTATTGAGGGTATAACCCAATAAATATGATTCTTTCAAGAAGATGCTCAAGGAGTTTTCTCCCAACTATACCTTAACCCAACTTATGAACTTGCTCAAGATTTATGAGATAGAGATTAGAAATAAACTCAAAGAGCAACAAAATGTTGAGGACCTTAAGTTGAAGAAACTAAAAGGTTTAAAAGTCAAAAGAAAGCTAATTAGAATTGAAGAGGGGAAATGTTTCTCTTGAAATAAGATCATTGGATGATGATAGCTGTGACTCGAATATCTGGAGGTATGTTCATACTAGAAAGTTTATGAGTCTACTTGGGTATTAGATACTGGTTGTGGTACTCATATCTATACTTCTATGTAGGGATTAAGGAATAGTAAGAGGCTTGCAAAGAGGGAAATGGACCTAAGAGTTGGAAATGGAACACGGGGTTGCTGCAACAGCTGTAGGGACATATAGTCTTCGTTTGCCTAGTGGCCTATTTTTAATTTTGAACAATTGCTATTATATTCCTGCTGTCACTAAGAATATTATTTCTGTTGTGCATTTAGCAATTTGAAATTTTATTTTCTAATAATAAATGTCAAATTCGACGTGATTATCTTCTTTACGCTTGTCGAATATCTATTGATGGCATCTATGTTCTAGATACTAAAATTGAAATTCTAAATATGAACATTTTTAAGAAATTGAGATTGGATAATGAGAAATCCTCATACTTATAGCACTGTCATTTAGGATATATATATGAGACTCGCTTAACAAAGTTACATAAATGTGGAGACTTAGGCCCAATGGAATGGGAATCCTATGGTGCATGCGAACCTTGTTTAAAAGGGAAAATGACTAAGAAACCATTCAAAGGAAAGGACAACGTGCCACTAGGACTTTGGAAATAATGCATTCTGATGTATGTGGTCCAATGACCGTTAAGACACGTGAGGGTTTTATCTACTTCATAACCTTTACCGACGATTACTCGTGATATGGTTATTTGTACCTAATGAGGTACAAGTCTGAGAGTTTTGAGAAATTTAAAGAGATCAAAACCGAAGTACAGAAACAACTTGGGAAAAATATTAAAACACTTTGATATGATCATGGAGGTGAATACTTAAGCCAAGAGTTTTATAATTATCTAAGGGATAATGGTATTTATCCCAATGGACACCATTTTATACACCCCAACACAATGGAGTGTCAAAAAGGAGGAATCGAACCCTACTCGATATGGTTTGGTCCATGATGAGACATGCAGAACTTAGCAGATTCTTTTGGGGTTATGCACTTAAGTGTGTAGTTTATATTCTAAATAGAGTACCCTCTATACGAATTATGGTATTATAAGAAACCCGCTCTTTCTCACTTGAGAGTTTGGGGATTTCCTGCTTACGTAAAGAGGACAAGTTTAGATAAGCTGGGTGCTAAGTCTGACAAGTGTTTATTTGTAGGTTACCTTAATGAGACTATAAGGTATACCTTCTTTGATCCCAAGGAACAAAAAGTTCTTAAATGCTCAATTCCTCAAGAAGGAGAAGGTTATTGGGAGCAATATTGAGTTAGGCACTCAAGAAGATCAAATAGACAATCAACTGATTATTCCTACATCTGTTGCATAAGATAGTGTAAGCATGGAATAAATTACTATAACACTAACATTGCGTAGGTCAGGCCTGGCTCCGATTGCTCCTGAGCGATATGGGTTTTCATCTCTGGTGATAAACATCTCTTCCTTTTGGAAGATGATGAGCCCACGACTTACAAGGAGGCAATGGAAGGCTTAGAATTTGACAAATGGTTTACAACCATGAGGTCAAAGATGGACTCCATGTACGAAATTCAAGTCTGGAGTTTCGTTGATGCTCCTAATGGGATTAAGCTCATAGGATGCAAGTGGGTTTTCAAGAAGAAAATTGGCATGGACAATAACATAGTTACCTATAAAGTAAGGCTGGCTGCAAAAGGGTACAGTAAAAAAGAAGGTATTGACTATGATGAAACCTTTTCACCGATGGCCATGCTAAAGTCTATCAGGATACTCCTTGCCATTGCTTTTCATTACAATTATGAGATTTGGCATATGGATGTGAAAACATCATTCCTTAACGGGAATCTAGATAGGGATGTGTATATGGCACAACTCAAGGGTTTTACATCCAAGGAGAGTTAAAAGGTGTACGACTTGTAAAAGTCCATTTATGGACTGAAGCCAGCATCAAGGAGTTGGAATATTAGGTTTGACAAGATAATTCGAGAAATTGGATTTGTATCAATCGCTAATGAGCCTTGTGTATATAAGAAGGCTAGTGTGAGTGTAGCCATTTTCCTTGTATTATATGTCGATGGCATATTACTGATAAGAAAAATTATTCCTTTTCTTCAAATAGTTAAGTCATGGTTGTCAAAGAAGTTCTCCATGAAAGACCTTGGAGAAGAAGCTTTTATACTTGGTATAAAGATCTACCAAGATAAATCTAGAATGCTGCTAGGACTTTCACAAAGTACATACATAGATAAGGTTTTGGCTAAATTTAACCTTGAATAGTCAAGAAACGGTTATCTCCCAATGTCTCACGGGATTAAGCTTCCTAAATCTGAGTGTCTGAGAACAAAAAAAGAGAGACTACGCATGAATGGAATACCCTAAGCCTCAGTGATAGGTTCCATCATCTATGGTATGCACTCAGCCTGCATCTCAAATTCGTTGAGCGTCATGAGCAGATTTCAATCTGACCTAGGTAAGAAGTACTTGATGGCCGTTAAAACTATCCTTAAGTACTTACGTAGGATTAAGGATATGTTTTAGTATATGTAGAAGGTGATCTCACTTTATAGGGATACACCAACATGAGTTTTCAATTTAATATGGATGATTATAAGTCCTAGTCAGGGTATGTGTTTATGTTAAATAGAGGGGAAGCTATTTGGAAAAGTTTCAAACAGGATACAAATGTTGATTCAACCTTGGAATCTGAATATATAGCTACTTCAAAAGTGGTTAAGCAAGCTATCTAGCTTAAGGGATTTATTGGTGATCTCGGTGTGGTGTCCAACATTGTAAATCCAATAGCAATCTATTGCAATAACAATAGGGCTATTGCTAAAGCAAAGGATCTACATGTACTTAAAAAGTACCATCTCATTCAAGAGATAGTAGCTAGATTTAAAATACATATTGATGGATCAAAATCTAGCGGATGGGTAAACTAAGCCATTGATTTAGGTTAAACATGACCAGTATGTTAACGAGTATGTCATGAAGCACATGGGAAATTGGCTCTAGTACAAGTGGGAGATTGTTAAACATGATGTATGTCTTAGAGGCAATTAGGGTGATATATCTTTATCATCTATAATGTAAAAACAGTTTCAAATTATTATTAATAATAATTAAGGCATCTTTGTTGCTTATCAGTGCTTTTAATTAATTCATGTATCTCGTTGGTATCATATATGTATAGTATTAAATAAGTATATGCGCATTGATGAGACAAAGTCTATGACTAATTCATAACGTAAAAGTGTGAGGACATAGTGGGAGCTATGTGGTGTGAGAACTATACAGGCTCATTACTATGAATAGTCTAAATATCCCTTGTCATAATTTCATTGAGATTAGACATCAATGGAACAGACAGACTAGCATGTGTAGGCTTACTCCTTGGATTAGATCTAAGCAACCGATCTCACGAGCTAAAGGTGGAACCTTGAGTTAACACATGAATGTATTCGGGTAATACATTGAAGACCTCTACAAGATAAACACTAAAAAATAACTCTATATCCATGTGTTGGTTTCATGTCTTATTGCAGTAGCAGTACATGTATCCTCAGACCTGAGATACTGGTTACCTTGTGTAGGAGTTGCTATACTTTGGGTCATACTTATTCATACCCTGGCGATCAGGATGATATGGGTGATTACGGGTATAGTGATGATCAAATGTTGGTAAGCTATGTAGTTAAGATGGGATCCATCGCTCCTGATATAGTGATTAAGTGGGAGATGTATCTTAGAGCCCCTTGTTGAAGTGACACACTCATAAAGCTCTGATGAGAGTATAAGATTGATAGAATAGGTTTCTAGTCAATCTTGATACATAATGTTCGAGTGGTGTTCTTTGTGAACAAGTCTAATTCCAAGATAGCTACAGTTATATTACATGAGCTAACACTTAACCCAAGCTCAATAAACTAGATGGTACTTAACATGATGGAAGGAGTGTATTGTATTGGTTACTATTGCAAAATTGGATCAAGTCACAAGCATGTGATGTTTCAAGTATCGGGGGATCATAAGCCTTTGCTAGAAAGCTCATTTGTCATTTAGAGATATTGGGTCCCATATTGATCTTGAACATTGAGCCTAAAGGTTCCCAGATGGGAAACTAAGTTTAGGTTAACCTCTAGCGGCTCAATACTTTAGGATCCTATGAGGTCACACACTTTAGGTCTATATCGGACTAAGTAAAGAACCTATAGACCGGGTGTATGGCGAGAATATATGTTTGTCGAATTCATTAGAAGAATTAATAATTGATTAGACCAAATCAATAATTAAATGGAATAAAGAGAAAATAGGGAAAAATGCACGGAGCAGATCAAGGGAATTTTTTCTATTGTGAGTGGGCCCCAAAACATGGGACATATAGAGTGGGGCCTGTGCAGCTTCCCTATGAGCTTTTTAGCTCATGAGTCACGCTAGTGAGCTGTATGCAAGCTCGCAAGCGTGGGCTTGCAGGAAGGCCCCTAAGCCCAGCTTGCAGGAAGGCCCCCAAGCCTAAATTGCGGCACAATGCAGGCTTGTTAGGGCTTTCCTCGTGGAAGGAAGCCATGGGTTGGCCCACGGGTTATAGTAACCCGCGCGGCCAACCCACATGTCACATAGTGTTTTAGGGGGAGTCTAACAATCCCCCTATTCCTTATATATAGGCTTCTAGTTCCTCTTTACTCTATACTTCAGCTCAGCAATTCTCTCTGAGTTCAACATCTCTTTCTTCTTTCAATGTGTGAAATCCTCACGAGTTTCTCCAAACAACGATTAATTCTTTTGAAGGTTCTTTCTAATTAAAGTGAGCCTTCGCAATTTATATTTTTGGGTTGGTCTTCAAGCGGTCTAGCAGCTGCTATTTACTAACGGGTTCTTCCTCAATGAGGTTTTGGTCGGTGAAGATCTATGTGGATCAATCGTAAAGGCTATCATAGTTTTGAGTCTCATGCTAACGAAATTTTATCGAGTTGTTGTAAGGGAACGCCCCATCCAAAAGAAAGAGAAGCCCGCATAAAATCATAATGTTCTAACCTTAGTTGCTAGGTTTCTTTTATGTTTTGAAATCGAACATACATGCAAATATTTGTGTTGTGAAACATTATTTGTGCTAACCTTTTTGGATGTAGGTATATTAGGTTAGATTTATGCCTAGAATTTTATTTTTTCCTTTAGGTATTATAAGTTTTTAAAAGATATAATTTATAAATTAAGCAGGCAGTTGCATCCCTTGAGGTTTTGTAATTTTATTTTCTCGCATTTATTTACTGCTTAATGTATGAATTTACTGCTTTTGACATGCGCGTTAAATCATACTTTAAACATGAAAATGACTTATGCTCGAATATGCACAATTAAGAAATACGGCTTTCTGTAGATGTAATGTAATGTGATCCAATAAAAAGTAAGCAACTAATCCCTAACCAGAATCTATGTGTCTTAGTGGGTCATACCCCGGATGTTAAGCCTTAAAGCACTTTAATTCCTGGAAGAGCTTATCCAAATGGCGATTCTAAACTACGAAATAACGATTTCGCATTTTAATGATCTAAATCAATTTCATTTTCACTTTAAACCTTTCGGGCCCATGACCAGATAAGTGTATAATTACACTTATTATTTTGATATTTTTACTCATAAAATAATGTGGTTTAGAGTTATTTTATACTTTATATAAAAGATTTCACGTGGTATGTAATTATTTTTTATGCAAGTGCAGAAACTAGGTGAATCTTGGGAGTGAAATGATTAAAGAAGGAATTCTATGCAAAGAGAGTGAAAAAGATACAAAAAAATGCATGGAATGCAAGGAATTAGCCTAGGATCGAAGTTGTCAAAGATCGGTAAACTTGCAAAGAAGAATCATGAAGAAAAGCATAAGTCACGACCATGTCACGATCGTGATTCCTACTCATGATGGAATAAGTCAGTCTCGGAACTATCTATCATGATTGCGACTTATCATTCTTCACAAGAGGTATGTTACCAACTTAAATTCACGATCACGACATGTATGTCACGCTCACGAATAGTAACGGATTTGATCAACTCATCTCAACTTCCAACCGCGGGATAAGAACGATCAACCACCATCAACTATCAAATGAAAAGACACCTTTTGGAGACAACACATCCATGGAAAAGTGCCTTTCCATTAAAGATAATGATGAAATCTTGCATCCAATCACATGAAGATGATGCAACCCTTCACCAATGGACATGACTATTTATTTTGGATAAATGCAACCTTTCACACTCTATAAATAGAGGTTCAAATCAACCATTTCATGCATGATGCATGGTAGAGTGGATGATAATAGTACATGTTGAGGATGTTATAGATGGTAGCAATAAATAGAGAGTGAAAGTTATATAGATTTTGCTAGTTCAAAGTGTTAGAGAGAAAAATGTATAAGTGATTAAATTCTTATTTCAATCACTAGATTTCTCAACAAATTCGAGTGATTGTTGTCTGATTGCAATTTAAAAGCACTTATCAATAAAATTTTCTATTCTTCAACATTCATTTATTCAATATTCACAAAGAATAGCATCCTGGCGGAGGTTCTATACTAGTTAAGACCAAATTCAAAGTAGACGGGGAATTACAGGAATTGACGACTCCCATTAAAGAGTGGATAAGATTTGATTAACTTTAGCTTTCACTTTCATACCTCACAACTTTACTTTGTTTTCAACTTATACTCTCTAATTCAAAGTTTATGATATGTCTATGTGTCATAATGAGTATTTCATCTTGCGTCACTTATATTAATAAAGTTATATGCTTTCAAGTTGAATTTAAGAGTAGTTTTAGGGTTAATCAGATTGTGTTTTATCACTGGATCTATGATTATAATGCTGTTTAATGAGCCAACATTTTTGGAATGGTAACTTGGTAAATATGGCTATGTGAGAACGACCTAGTACTAAGCATTGTATTATTATTGTCTAGGTTTTTATAAGTGTCATAATTCGTTTACCCTATATTCAGAAAACTCATTTCATGTGTTGCTTTGTGATGAATTATAGGATATTTGGGTGTCTAGAACCAAGTTTGTTGAAGTTTTCTAGTGCATAAAACATTCTTGATTATTTTGCATATTTTACTCCACTATTCTTGTTCTTAGGGAATATATATATGCTTTGCATCTTCTCTAATCTATTCATGCATCTGTGCATCTGTCCATTCATCAATCTACAATTTAAAACCTTCAACTTATTTATTTTCTTTCCTTCCGTAACTCTAGTCGATCCTTAGATTCAAATTCCTTCCTTGTGAGATCGATATCTTTTAAAACAACATCGCAACTGTGTACTTGTAGTTATCATCATTTTTCTATTTGATAAGTGGTACTAACAACACCTGTTCATATTTAGAACTTTTATAATATCAGTAGAAATGTGGCGAACAAGTTTTTGGCTCCGTTGCCAAGGAAGGGCAAGTGCGTTTTAGAGATAAAATTACCAAGGAAGGAAAGTGTGTTTTGAAGATCAATTACTAGAAGAGTACTATACATTTTCAAACTATATCTATTTATTTCTTTCTTGAACTATATAATTTGTCTATCCCAACTTGGATGTGAAAAAGAATATGAAATAATCATCTTGGAGGTGCTAAGTCATATTATTACATCTGAATTCTCGAAAAAAGAAGATTTTCTTCTATTTTGCTTATTCATGTTCACGAATCCCTATTAGCTCGTGAATTCTTAGACAAAACTTTCTGTTTCTCAATTCTTGTAAGTCAAGATCACGAAAAGCAGTCATGATCGCGATTTGTGCGAAAACTGCAGCAGTTTAGCAGTTGTACAACGGTTATTTTTCCAATTTCTATAAATTGATGTGCGAATGAACATCACCTTTCGCTTCTGAAAATATGAATTTCTTATCTTTTTAATCAACAATTTATTTCCAAATTGAAACCATTCTATTCTTTCAAATTCCTTCAATTCAATATGGTTCTAACAAGGAAATCCAATCTGGTTCCTCCCTCTAACCTTCAAGAATGATATGAGGCACCATTTCCAATATACTCTCGTGATGAAGGAGATCACTACGAGATGATTAAGAATGCTGAATTCAAGAGTTCCTACACTATTAATAGGAACAGTTTCATTAGTCTTGGGGTATATGAAAGAGTAATGCACTATCTTAGAGTTTTTAACTTCATCATTTATTAGAACATGTGCTTGGGAAATAATATTGAGAACTGTATGGAGATGTTTGTAATGCTAGAATGAAAAAAAGGACTACTTGGTTTATCGTCATCAAAGAAAGGAGTACAAGTTTACAAGGAAAGCGCTTAACAAGTATATCGGATTTCCAATGGACGGCTACAACAAGATGCCTCCTAGATGGAATCCTTTACCAACATGGAACCACCTGACTGACCAAACTGAGTTCAAACAATTATCTTCCTATAACCGATGGATTCATGATCCTTGTTTACTTGGGTTGCATTTTTACTTAGATGGTGCATTTATTGGTATTGTCATTCCTGAAGATTTGTTTGTAATAAATCAATTTGGACTGGCGCGCCTATTGATGTTTCGGGAACAATGATGGAGACACTCATGTTTGCCGCCCAAAATCTAGAAGTAACAAAATATGGGTGTCGTACGATGGCAAATTTATTGGGACAAATTGGACAAATGTCTTATTCCACTAAGGTCTTTACTAATGAAAATGAGATTCCGGAATTGACCACAGACTTATTCTTCTAGTATGGATTTCTAGAAAAGTGCATAGGAGAAGATAGGATCACTCATGATTGGAAATGATGGGAGGAGGGAATGGAGGTTGATAGAAGAAGAGAAAGAGAAAAAGCAAGGGAAGAAGAGCATAAAGCTACCAACCATCGGGGAAAGTTGAACGAACTTATGGAAGCACAAATCTCGATTCATAAGAAAATTGACAAAATTCATACGATGATGTTTGACGTTGAGCAAGATTTACGGGAATCTTATTATGAGATTTACCAGTTGACCTAACCAATTCCCTTCGAATGATTATCTACTTTCCATTTAAATTTAGGATTTATATAGTTTGTTTGTTTGTTTGTTTGTTGTTTGTTTGTCTATGTGTGTTTAGTCTCTCACAATGAGGACATTGTGTTCTCTAGTGTGGGGGGCATTTGTATAAAATCCTTAAAATAAAAAAAATTAAATAAATTTAAAAAATTGAAGAATGAAAAAATTTTCTTGATTTTGTGTTGTTTATACTTTATCTATGCCTATATTATACTAACATATGTTCCAAGGTTATTGTAAGTGTTAGGTATTACATGTTCGATGTTCGTGCATATTTCGAACAAAATTTTTGTTTCAAGTATGAGCGCACGTTAGTGTGAGTACTTTAGTAGATTAGCACAACATTTAGCATTTATCATGGATGAGTGGTGAGTAACATTCAATAGCAACATTCCAAGTAAGTTTTGATATAATTTCAATGCAACATGAATTAGTATAAGCTATATAGTTTTAGTTAATGCTACCGAAAAGTTTTTTAGTGGAGTAATATCTAGTAGTGTTCTTACTATGAGTTTTATATGATATTCTCGAATACGTCCTATAAGTATTGAGTGTGTCTAAAGTGTAGGGAAACTATAGCCATAATACTTTGAAAGTGATCAATAATGGATGAGGGTATTAAGAGAGAAAAATCAAAAGAAAGAGAGGATAATCAATGAGTTATACAAACGGTGAGGAATGGTAGGGAGTAGAAACTGCAATCATTCAATGAGTGAAAAAATAAAAAGTAGCATAGCATGAAAAATAGGTGCAAATTACAAATTTGTACTTCAAAAACATATGCTTAAAAGAAAAAATGAGAAAAAGTTATATGGAGCATAAAATGCAACCACTAAAAAAGGGGAGAGTGGTGTGGAGCATAAAATGCAACCACTAAGAGTGTTTAGCATCCTAGGTTACCTAAAAATGCCTTGAGATTAACCTTTTCAAAGCATGCTGCCTTTGTCCTTTATACTTTATACAAAAGTTGAGAGAAGGAAATATTCGAGTGAGCATATAACGCTTATATGAAGACGCAATTCGGTTGGCCCTCAATTAAGAGAAAAGGTATGCAATTGGACTATATAAATTGCACATTACTAATTTGATGGAAATTTCGTATACTTTACTTGAACCTTATGCAACATGGGAATGTGGTACTCACTACAATAGTCTTTCTCCAAATTAGGTTCGAACTTGAATTACTATTTTAATCTGTTGTGTTTACCTTGAAGACAAGGAAAAAGTTAAGTGGGGGTGTGATAAGTGTATAATTACACTTATTATCTTAATAATTTTACTCATAAAATGATGTGGTTTAGAGTCATTTTATACTTCATATTAAGATTTCACGTGGTATGTAGCTGTTTTTTATGCAAGTGCAGAAACTAGGTGAATATTGGGAGTGAAATGATTAAAGATGGAATTCTATGCAAAAAGAGTGAAAACGGTGCAAAAAAGATGCATGGAATGCAAGGAATTGGCTTAGGATCGAAGTTGTCAAAGATAGGTAAAGTTGCAAAGAAAAATCATGAAGAAAAGCATAAGTTACGACCATGTCAAGACTGTGATTCCTACTTGCGATTGGCTAAGTCACGCTCATGACTATCTGTCATGATCATGACTTATCATTCTTTAGAAGCAATAAGCTACCAACTTACATTCACAATCGTGACATGTATGTCACGCTGCCGAATCGTAACGGATTTGATCAACTCTTCTCAACTTCCAACCGCCGGATAAGAACGATCAACCGCCGTCAACTATCAGATAAAAAGACACCTTTTGGAGACAATGCATCCATGAAAAGGTGTCTTTCCATTAAAGATAAGGATGAAATCTTACATCCAATCACATGAAGATGATGCAACCCTTCACCAATGGACATGGCTATTCATTTGGATAAATGCAACCTTTCTCACTTTATAAATAGAGGTTCAAATCAACCATTTCATGCATGATGCATGGTAGTGTGGATGATGATAGTGCATATCGAGGATGTTATAGATGGCAGCAATAACTAGAGGGTGAAAGTTATATAGATTTCGCTAGTTCAAAGTGTTAGAGAGAAAAATGTATAAGTGATTCGATTCTTGTTTCAATCACTAGATTTCTCCACAAAGAGCTATTGTTGTATGAGTGTAATTGCAAATCACTTATCAATAAAAGTTTCTGTTCTTCAACATTCATTTGTTCAATATTCACAAGGAATAGCATCCTAGCAGAGGTTCTTTACCAGTCGAGACCGAATTCAAAGTAGACAGAGGAACTGCGGGAATTGATGACTCCCATTAAAGAGTGGATACGGTTTGATCAACTTTAGCTTTCACTTGCATACCTTACAACTTTACTTTGTTTTCTACTTATACTCTCTAATTCGAAGTTTATGATATGTCTATGTGTCATAACGAGTATTTCATCTTGCGTCATTTATATTAATAAAGTTATATGCTTTCAAGTTAACTTTAAGAGTAGTTTCAGGGTTAATAAGATTGTGTATAATCACTGGATTTTTTATTGTAACATTGTTTAGTGAGCCAACATTTTTGGAATGGTAACTTGCTAAATATGGCTATGTTAGAGAGACCCATACTAAGCATAGTATTATTGTTGTGTAGGCTTTTATAAGTGTCATAATTCGTTTACCCTAAATTTAGAAAAGCCATTTCATGTGTTGCTCTATGGTGAATTATGGGATACTTGGGCGTCTAGAACTGAGTTTGTTGAAGTTATCTAGTGCATAAAACATTCTTAATTATTTTGAATATTTTACTCCACTATACTTGTTCTTACGGAATATCTATATCCTTTGCATCTTCTCTAATATGCTCATGCATCTATCCATTCATCAGTCTACCATTTAAAACTTTCAACTTATTTTATTTTCTTTTGTTCCATAACTCTAGTTGATCTTTAAAACCGAAATCCTTCCCTGTGGGATTGATATCTTTTAAAACTACATCGTAACTATATACTTGCAGTTATCATCATTTTTCTATCTGATAAACGGTACTGACAACACCTATTCATATTTAGAACTTTTATATTATCAGTAGAAAAGTGCCGAACATGACCCGATATTTTATTTTCACAAAAACACCACGGTGGATCACCCCTCTCATCCTAGCCCGCTAACTGCCCATTTTATCCTTGTCATCAGCTCATAGTTGGTATGGCTTTTGTTTTCCTTGTGGCTTAATAATTGGACATCAAACCATTCCCCTTAGTCATTAATCCCGGATCTTTACGGGTTATGCAATCAAAAGAGGGAAGCTATCAAGGAAACTTGTGATGTAATCTATAGCAGTTCAGCCTATGTTCATCCCTTTTGGAGTGGAAGACTTCTAAATTTGGATAAGCTCGATGCCTTGAACTAAAAAGATGGATCTTTATTGCTTTTCCGTTGATCTTCCTATCAACTATATATGGAGAGAATCTTTAGAAGTAACTAGTTTTATCTTATCCTACATATTTTGATCATGTTAATTGGGAAATCACCCCGACCAAGTTATTCTTTGTGTCTTCCTCTTACTACAGTTTCTATCAAACCCAACTATGGCTGCAACTTACATACTCTTTCGATCCAAATTGGAGCACATCCATGCTACCACGGAACCGATTCTTTGGGTGGCTTCTTTTTCACAGGTAGATTCTAACAAGATTATAGAATGAATGAAGTTTATTATTAAAGAAATACTTCATAGAAGAAGGTTTACAAGATGAGAGCTCTAGGGAGAAATACAAGAAGGAAGAAGATGAAATGTAAAAGCTGTTGAAATTAGAACTAACTAATTTTGACCTATAACTATCTTTATATAGCTTAGTAAGTAAAGTTTCCAAAATAACCTTGAAATAGTAATAGATTCAAACGGTAACTAGCTAAATGGGCTTTTTACTTGAACATCTTAGGATGGGCCTGTATACTTCATCATCCCCCCGCAAGCCTAACTTCATGAACATCTAAGATTCCCAATTCGTTAATTTACTTCTAGAAAGCTGGAGAGTGCATTGCCGTAGTGAAAGAATCTTCTAGTTTTTCTTTAGTGCGAACAAGAATTAAGTGAATGATGTTCGCTTGGCCTTTGCTGCCAACAAAATGACAGTTTATCTCCAAATGTTTAGTTCTTTCATGGAAGACAACATTTTTAGCAATGTGTAAAGCAGACACATTGTCACAGTATATTACTGTTGGCTCTTTGTGTTCAACATTTAGATCTTTAAGGAGGTATAATATCCATTGTAACACTATTGCAGTGGATGCTATTTCCTTGTATTTTACCTTAGTCGAGCTCGTGCTAATTTTATGTTACTTTTTTATTTCCACTTTATTAAAGACTTCCCCATAAACACACAGAAACCAGTAAATGATCTCTTAGTGTCTTTGCAAGTGCCCCAATCTACACTTGTGTATGCTTCAAGTTGTGATCCTACATCTGAAAAAAAAAACCCTTGTGTTGAACTACCCTTTAAGTATCTAAGTATCATATGTGGAGAACTAAGATGACTCTCATGTGGGGTTTCTAAGTTTGGGAAAGTTGTTGAACAATAAAGAATATATCAAGTCTAGTGTTTACTAGATAAAGAAGCTAACTTATTAGTTTTCTGTATAGTTTATTATCAAGTAGTAGAAAAAGGGGTTTTCAAAACATCAACAAGGTCTATGCTTAAGGGTGTTGAACAACGTTTACAATTTAGAAAACCATATTCAGCTAGCAAGTCAATCATATATTTTCTTTGACATATCAAAATGCCACTTTCAGACCTCATGACCTATAATCCTAAAATGTATTTCAATTTGCCTAAGTCTTTAACTGTAAAAAATTCATGAAGATATTGTTTAGTTTCCTTAATGGTCATTTTACTATTACTAGCTAGAGTAGCATCATCAACATAAATTACTAAGGCTACAAAAACATAATTTTCACTCATAATAAACAAAGAGGGATCAACATTAGATTGTTTAAAGTCGTTCTTAATTAAAGATGTTGTGAAAGTGGAATTCCATTGCCTACTAGCCTATTTTAAGCCATACAATGATTTAGTCAATTGACATACAACATTTGGTATTTTAGACTAAATTCCTTGTGGCAAATCCATGTATATCTCTTCATCTAGGTTTCCATGTAAAAAGCCATTGTTTATGTCCAGTTGTTCTAGAAACCAATTATTCTTTGCTGCTAGAGCTAAAACCACTCTAACCGCTATGATTCCAGCAACTAGTGAGAAGGTTTCAAGGTAATCAATGTCTGGTTGTTGGGTATAACCCTTAGAAACTAGCTTGCTTTATACCTTTCAACACTTCCATCACCTTTTCTTTTGATTTTATAGACCCATTTACAGCCAATAGGTATTTTTCTGCAAGAAAAGAAATTATATCCGAAGTGTGATTTTTATCCAAGGTCTCTATTTCATTTCTTATGGCTTCTTGCCATTTTTCACTATCCTTGGCATTTATATAACTAGTGGGTTCATTTTCAGAAGAAATAGAAAAAGAAAATAACTTATGTGACGTACTTAAACTATTGTAAGACAATATAGAGGATCAGGGATGTTTCTTACTTATCTCATAGCTTCTGTATTCTCATTTGCAGCTAAGTAACAGTGATAATCCTACAAGTACTTAGGCTGATTGTGTCTTCTTTTATCATTAAGGCTTGCATTAGAAAAATCAATAATAAGAGGCATATTATTATAAACTATATTTTGTTCTTCCTTTGTACAATCCTTTTCCTCATAAAGGAACAAATTTTCATAGAATTCTACATGTCTAGTATTACATATTACCTATTTCTCAAAATAAAAAATTATGCATCCTTTCTTTCCTTGAACATATCCAATGAAATTCCCTTTGGCACCCCTTAGATCAAATTTTGTCTTGTTTCTGGCAAGTGTAGTGTAATAGCATAAATAACCAAAAGAATTCATAGCACTATAAATCAAGCATTTTACCATAACATCAAATGAACTTTATTTTTTAAGATTGGAGTGGGAAGCTTATTTATCAAATGGACAGAATGACAAACAAAAAAGTTCTAGAAAGTTTTTGGCAAATTACTTTGAAATTTAAGTGCTCTAGCTACATTCATTATTTGTTGATGTTTCCTCTCAACAATACCATTTTGTTGTGGTGTTTCAACACATGACTTCTGATGTAGAATCCCCTCTTTAGCATAAACACTTCTTATATTGCATTCTGGTCCATTATTATTCCTAATTACATTAACATCATTATGAAACTGAACTTTTACCATTTCAAATAAATTTTTAACTATATTATAAGCCCTGGCCTTATTCTTATCATAACAGTCTAAGTAAATCTTGAGTAATTATTAATAATAAAAACAAAGTACTTGTAACAATCAAGAGAAATAACAATAGGACCCCAAATATCAAATTGCATTAGATCAAGGGAATCATGAGACATAGATTTAGACAAAGGAAAAGGCATCCTTTTTAACTTTGCTTTAGAGTATATATTTGCATAGTAGAAGTTGATAAATGTCCCAACCTATAATTCCATAAATCCTCTTGGCTACAACTAGTTACAAAAGCTAAATCAGAGTCTATAGAAGTTGCAGGGTAGTCCATTGAATTGAGTTGATATAAGCCATTTACCACTCTAGCTAAACCAATCCTCTTCTTGCTCATACCCTTTTGTATAACACAAGATTTGGCAGTAAAGAGCAACTCACGACCTAGAGAACTAGCTAGCTTAGTGATAGAAATCGAATTATATTTAAAAGATGGGACATACAAAACATCATAAAGAACAAGCTCTTTGCTCATGTAACATCTCCTATATGTATTGCATTTAGCCTCATATTATTAGACAACATAACATTACTATCATTTGGCAACTTGACATTAAAAAAAATTTCATAGAATTAGCAATATGAGAGCTAGCCCCTATATCTGCAATCCAAGCATGATTTAATTGATTTTTTTTCATAATTGAAACTGCAGTGTAAGAAAATTTACCCCTGGCCTCAACTTCAACAAAAGGTCTATCAACATGAACTACTCTAGCCGTTGCAGCATGTACATTCTTTAACTCAGATTTACATTGACTTTGATTTTGAAACATTTGAGCTAATTAACTCATCTGTTATGAAGAAACACATTTCCAACATTCCCATTTTCTACACACTCAATTTTTTCTCCTTGTTCCATGAAGCCATCAATCTCCATCACCATATTAGCTTTGCTATTTCTTAGATTCAAATGTGGAAATATATTCCAGAAAGTACTAACTGCATGATTGCCATTACAAAAATCACTCTTTCTCTTAAAACCCCTCCATAAACCTCTACCAGTAGCCTGACCACTCAAATTTCCAGGAAAACTCATGCTTTGTTCATTATTCCCAAAACTATTAGACTGACTTTTATTACTACTACCAAAGGTTAAACCTCTACCAATACCATTACTACCATAACCTGTTACGCCACCATAAAAAAATTATTTTGAGCAAAGACCGCAATATCTTGAATTAAATCTTATTCTTTATTCTCAACAAGAAATTGATTTTCATACTGCAGATTTAAAGAAACAGCTTTGTTCATGAATGGCATAGACTCCATAACCACAATATGAGATTTAACAGTGGCAAAAGACCTATTTAAACCTTTTAGAAAACAAACCACTTGGCTTTACTCATGACTCTTGCGACTGACAACACCAAGATTACAGTTTCATCCATCACAAACACATATAGGCAGTGGATTTAACTCAGTATACACATCCCAGAGGTTCTGCTGCATATTAGAAAAAATTTTGTGATGCATTTTGTACCTTGAGAGTTATTAAAGATTTCTCCCTAAAGATCTGCCAACTTGTAAACATCCGATTGCGAGAACCTTTCTTTCAAGCTTTTCCATAAAGCACTTGTTGTTTGAAAATTCAACACACTGCTAGCAATAGAAGGCGACATGGACCTTATCATCTAAGACAACACCATGTTATTACATCTCCCCCAAGGCACGAACATAGCATCTATAGCGCTTGGTTTCTCCATTGTTCTATGAGTGAACTCAAATTTATTTTTGGACAAAAAGGCCATCTTCATTGACCTAGCCCAGGTGTGGTAATTTCCCTTTTCCAACACCGGCGCAATAAGAATTATAGATGGATTTTCGCTTGAATGTAAGTAATAAGGGCTATTCTCATCAATTTTCACCTAATTTCTTACCATTCTTGAAAAATTTCTCCAATCAGATTGGAGCCGAGAACAAAGAAAAGAAAGAAATTAAATTCGTGGTAGCTATATAGAATTACATAGAGGAAAATTTGATACCATGACAGGATTATAGAACAAACGAAGTTTGTTATTAAAGAAATACTTCATAGAAGAAGCTTTACAAGATGAGAGCTCTGTAGAGCAATACAAGAAGGAAAAAGATGAAACGTAAAAGTTGTTGAAATCAAAACTAACTAATTTTGACCTATAACTATAACTATCCTTATATAGCTAAGTAAGTGAAGTAACTAAAGTAACCTTGAAACTGTAACAGATTCTAACGGTAACTAGCTAAATGGGCTTTTAACTTGAACATCTCGGCATGGGCCTGTATACTTCATCAGATTCCAACTCGAGATTTTCCTTTAGTCTTGGTTGCATCTCGATAAGTGACTCATCTTATCCCTTCTGCTCGGAAGTGGAAACTTTGGACCAGGCAATAATGTTTTGCCGAAACAGCTGGGGTGATTTGGACTAAAGTGTTTAGTTGATCGGGGATTCAATCCGCTCTTCCTTAGTGTGTTTACAATTTTCTACATCTATGGCTTTCTTTCTTTACATCGGGTTTGTGCAATGAATCTGCAACCTCGATATGGTTTTCAGTCGCATGGTCTCTTTGGAAGAATAGAAACAAATTTGTTTTTAAATGAACCCAATCATCGGAAGATTTGCTATTGTCTAATCTTCATTTTTGTTGGTTATTATTCAAGTCTAGTTACGGTGTAAGATTTATTTACAAATCTGGCAGCCCGATTATGTAATTGACTTGTTAATATATTCACCTCAGGGAGGGGATTTTCCTTACCAGAAGGCTTTATTTCTTAAAAAAAAGAAGGCAAAGATGGCAAAGACTGCTAATGAGAAACATGTTCCCTAGTGAAGGAGAGTGCATGTGGTCTATTTGTAACAACTATCTACAAGGGCGGCGCCAGGGGGGTCGTGGAGGGTCAGTTGACCCTCCAACCACCGGAAAACACCCATTTTAGAGGTATTTTCAGTTCTGCAGTTTAGGGTTTATCAACATTTTTTTGACCCTCTAAACTTGAGAAGATGAAGTAGAAATGGGCTTTTATTCATTATCTTTTGTATATTGGCCCATATTTATTAAGTAGTAAACCCAAAGAACATGGGCCTCCTCATTTATTCTAATTTGTATTCATTTTTTAATTTAATTGACAATCTCTTAATAAATTGTTAACTATAATAAAAATATAGCCTTTGTATTTTTAGATAATTATTTGCATCTTTTATTGCTGTTATTATAATGTCCTTTACAAATTATTTTTGGTATTGGAGTGCTTATTTCAAACAAGAGACATTTTACTCTGCCATTTTTTGTAACTAATTAGAAAAAAAATCTAAAATCCGCTACTGTTCTGAGTATTTATCACCCCAATAATTTGATTTGTCATCATGTTATAAACATTATTTGTTTCAATTTTCGCCCTTCCAAAAGGCGGCTCCTAGCACCGCCACTGACTATCTAGCTCTTGCACTTTCACACATCTTCTTAATTAACTAATATATTTATCTATCTCCTTTCTTTTCTTTTTATTTAATGATAAATCTCTTACTAAAAATAGCGTAATGCATCATTGAGTACCTGAACTTGTTCAAAAAAATTTACTGTTCTCCCTGAATTTCCAAAGTGATCCCGTAGTCCCTTAACTTTTAAAAAGTACATCACTTTGCTCCCTCAATGCCACGTGTCAGCTTTTAGTTGGTTTGACTTTTCAAAGTTGCCATTTTTTTAATTTTTTTCTCAAATCAAAAGCTAACACGTGGCATTAAGGGAGCAAAGTTGTGCACTTTTTGAAAGTTGAGGTAGCTACAGGATCACGTTGAAAATTCAGGAGGGCAGTAAAATTTTTTTAAACAAGTTTAAGTACCTATTGATATTGATGCATTAAGCCAAAAAAAATTATTAATTCAAATACTTATAATGTGATTACAACCTTGGATATTTTTTTAAACGCGAGGTTATTGCTATGTAATCAAACTTGATTGGTTTTCATTCTCTTCTTGAGAATTGAAGGCATGTTATTTAATGAAAGAGATACGAGAGTTTTGTAGGCAAACGAGGAAACCAACCTAGTTGGGGACTTTGCCCCGAAATTTTCTCACATCTCATCCTTTTAACTTTCGGGGAGGCATACTATCTCTCCGAGAGTTTTTTTTAAAGAAATACTTATAATGTGATGCATGCATCTAGGGATATATAAACTAAGATGATTCTTTTAGTTATTAGTAATTGATAAAGTAATTAATTACATCATAATAAAATTAAATTTTCGTTTATTTCTTATGTACGGGTAGGGTTTTATACTCTTATTTACATCATAATTTATACTCTTATTGAATTAGATAAATTATTTTGTAATTAAAAAATGGATGGTGAAGCGAGATGAATAATCTATAATATGCATGGGTTATGAATGTGTAATGTGTGATTAGAGAGGGAAAGAGAGAAATTGAATAAGAAAATATAGAAAGGCTGAAGATAGTTTATAATTAATAATAGGATTGATTGAGAGACGGAAACTCGTAATGGAACACCAACGAATTCAGTATCTCATATTGATTTTCTTTACAAATGTTAGTAGCTCGGGTTTAGTTTTATCTGACTTTATAATAAAATGTTTGTTCAAGTGCGGCAACCTGTATAAAAATAATTTCAAAATAATAAATGAATATTTTAATTCAACTTACAAGATAATATAATAAATATTATTTATTCACGCGTATTAATAATTATTATGTAAATAATAAAATTATAATTAAATAAGTTTACGTATTATATATGACAAATTTTTTATTATTAAAAATTTTCATTAATTATTTTATATATGTAGTAATTATTAGTACTAATCATAAAAAATAGTAATAATAATCACTACATATATAAAATAATAATTAATTATTAGTACTATTTTTTATTATTAATACTAATAATTTATATTTTGTAATATTTATTATGATTACTATTATATCAATAATTAGTATATTATTATTAAGTTTAACTAAGTCCAGGTTCATTAAGTTTAGTTAAGGTCCATTAGGTTCAGCTCAGTTAAGTTAAATTTCATAAGTTGAAAAACACATGGCCTAAGTCATAACAAATGTTAGTGGGAATCAAGCATAAAACGAAGGGCCCGTTTGGTATTGCTTTTCAAGCTGTTTTCCCAATAAATTGCACTTACAAACTTTTAATAGAATTACATATTTTAGCTTTAAACACCACATTGTGGTCCATCATACTATATACTTAGGAATTGTCTGATTTGTTTTTTTTTTCAAAATTAACTCTGCTGCTTATAGTAAAAGTTTGAAAATGGAGCTTTTCGGAAAAGCAGCTTGGGAAAGCAATCCCAAATTGGCCCGAAGTATTGTTAGAGGCATCTGATTGATCATCCAGGAAAATAGACTTTTATCTGGATAAAATATAGAGTTTGAATCCATATTGTTTCTTGAAATGGAAAACTAATTAGATTAGTACATAGCAGCTTGGTATCCCGAATCATATGGTGTCTCAGTTGGGCTAGGTCTTGCTAGTCCTACGTGGAAGCTGAGAGAAGTTTCCGTCCTAATATAAATTGGGAATTTATAATGAAAGTTGGATATTTTGTACATTACTCCCGTTCAACAATTGAGTATTTGTGAGATTAAAATTTATCAAGATGAGAAATGCCCCCCATCTATTATAATTTTCCAAACCCCTTTCCTCCACTTTTTAGATGTGATTGAATTGACTTTTCAACTTTACTTTTCATAATTTTTTATTGATCGACTTTCAAATAAAAAACTTTTAGTCCAGTTATTGGGTTGGGCAGCAATTGCCTTTTATAATGGTTAGTTAGTTGTCTATGAAGGTTTCTACATGTAATCATTACACATAGACATAGGTATTATAATACCTTGAGTTGGTGCTTACGAAAGACTAGCATTGTGAAATGGAAACATTTAAAAAGAGATTGAAATTGTGGTGTTTTTTTCGGAAATTGTAATTTTTACTATTTATAAAATTATGTTTACAAGAATTCAATTTACTTTTTATAATTTAATTTTTCATTAGTATGGTCTTTTACTTTTATTTTTGATAATTACGATCTTGTATATACTTGTTACTACAAGAAAATTGTAAATTAGCATCGACGAAAACCTGTCGCCAAAAGGAAATTGTGTCAGAATTTGCAACGTAAATCAGAATAGCATCAAGTGACATAAAACTGTTGTTGCCAAAACTCTCGATGCAAATAAATTAAAGGTGACAATTTTGACTGTCAACGCAAATTAGCGACAACATTCCTGTTGCTAAATCCATTCTATCAGGTGTTTTAGTTCTTGGTTGATGCTATAATGAGTCACCTATTAGTCGACCCTATGTTGATACTAATTTTTTGATGCAAACTTTTCGCTATGTGCTCATATGATTTGACTTTTGAGCTATTGCAAAGCAAATATTTGATTTTGTCGGGAAAAACTAACATTGCATATTCATTTGGATTGAAGGGAGTCCTATACATTTTTATATAAGATGCATCGATCTAAAATTGAGTGCCACATGTACATTAGAATCAAGCATATAAAGCTATTATTTTAAATAGTGTATGATAATTTCCTGCCATGATTAGAATATTATTTCCTACCATGATTAGAACATTATTTCCACTTCTAAAAACAAGTAGAAAATTGCTACAGGAAAAGTAATAGCCTAGTATATCAGGACATTAAAAGGAATTGAAGTAAAACCATTCAAACATGGATCAAAATGAACCTCCAAGCAGTTTTAATACAGATTTAATCGAAAAGGAAAGTCCACCAGGACCTCATACAGCTTGAGCTAGCGAAGATTATCATTGACTTCATGAAGTCCATCACTTCTTTAAAGGATCAATGAAAAAAAACTGAAACTGAAAAAAAAAAAAGAAAAGAAGCAAATACCATGTGTTTTGCGATCCTCCGTGTTAGAGTTTCCATCTTCTGAGAAATGGCTGCGCTCTTCTAGGTGGCAATAAAATGTCATCCTCTAATCATCGGAAATCCTTGCCGAAATATCAATAAAATTTAAACCGATACAAACTTATATATATCAAAAGCATTTTACTATAACAACAAGACTTCCGTTATATATGCAGAAGACCAAAAGGATTGATAAAATAACTACACATTATTAGTTTGGCCAAACAAAACTGATACATGAACAAATTAAAGAAAGTAAAATACATACCGCTCAGTGAAGCGGCAGTGATATACCGAGGACTTGACTGTCAAATATATAACAATAGAGTCCGAATAGTTTAGGAGTATCTTTCATTACTTTCCTAGTTTGTATAGAGTTTTATTTTGTAAAGATTACTTCTAATGTTATATTAGCTCAAGTATATATTAATGATTATACCTCTACACAATTGTGTATGAGATTTTCCCAAACGCTACATGGTAATCAGAGCCTACTAAGGCATCATTGCCGTCAAGACCCTTCTTTTTTTTTTTCTTCTGTTGATCAATTTCTTCTGCTCCTGCTACCTCTGCTCTTGGTCAAATCGGAAATATGTCAGCTACTGGTACAACCTCGTCTACTGCTTCTTCTTCGTTTTCGGAAATTATTGTCTCTTCTTCATCGGCAGCAACAGCCACCATGGCTACGCCCTCACTTGGTCACCAATTGTCACTAAAATTGGACTCTTCCAACTTCCTGTTATGGAAAACATTGATGGTTCCTATGTTGGCAGGTTGTTACCTTGTCAGATTTATAGATGGAACATCTGCAATTCCAACCGAGTAGCTGGAAAATAATGTCCCGAATCTAGCCTATCAACTCTGGAAGCGACAGGATCAACCAGTACTGAGTTGGTTATTAAATTCGATCACTCCTCTATTGACTCAAGTTGTTGGAGTTGAATTAGCTCGTGAGGCCTGGGTGAAACTTGAAACAACTTACGCTTCTGGTTCCCATGCTCAGGTTCGCAATTTTAAACAAAAGTTACATTCTCTTCACAAAGGTACTGAATCTATTACCGAGTATATGCAACGCTTTAAGGTTATTTCGGATCGTTTAATTTCCTTGCAATTTAATATCTCGAATGATGACTTAGTAGAAGCTATTTTGGATGGCTTGAAGGAGGCAAACAACCCATATCGTGAATTTTATCGACCCTTAAATGCCCGTATGGCTGTTATTTTGTTTGATGACTTGTTTGGCTTGCTATTAATCAAGGAGCGCCAATTGCACAAAGACAAAAGCCCGGCAGTGGACCTTGGTCATGTCACGGATCATTACCCTCAAAATTCTGGTGCTGGCAGCCGTGGTAGAGGACGAGGAAGGGGCCGCGGTAATCCCCAATACAGCTAGCAAAGGAGCAGAGAGCAGCAGGCTCCCTTTGGAGGCCACGGGCAACATGGAAGCCACTGCCAAACCTGCCAGGCTATGTTTGGGTCACGCAACAAGAGCCTTTGGAGATCACTACCTTAGTTTGTCACAATTGCAAGGGATTGGGTCACTATTCCAGGCAATGTCCATCCCCACGCCTCAACACAAATCGAAACCACCCCAATCCAGCCTCTCATTTCACCTCAGTACAGTCACAAGATAAATAATGGATCGTGGATAGTGGCGTAACACATCACCTCACCAATGATTTGGGAAACCTCAACCTTCATTTTGAATACTCCGGTCAGGAAGAAGTCCAAATTGGTAATGGTTTTAAACTCCCCATTCGTCATATTAGGTCGTCTTCTATTTCACATACTCATTTAAATTTGTTTAATGTCTTACATGTTCCTCGTTCTAATTCAAATTTACTATCTATGGGTGCTCTAACCAAATCTAACGATGTCTCTGTTGAATTTTTTAATGATGTTTTTGTTGTGAAGGATTTGATTTCCAAATATGTAATTCTTCGAGACCAGAATAGGGATGGTCTTTATACTATCTCCTCAATACGGTTGGCTCTAGCTCGATCTCTTGCAACTTCCATCAAGCTGTGGCACGAGCATCCATCTTTTCCTATTATTTCTAGAGTTCTTCATCAAAATAATATCCATTGTTCGGATCGCATTTCTAGTCATAATTTGTGTCAACATTGTTCACTTAGTAAGAGTCATTGTTTACCATTTTCTGTTTCGAAGTCTGTCGTGTTAAGACCTTTGGTTTTTTTAGATTTATGAGGACCCCGCCCCTATTCAATCTCATGATGTTTTTTCTTATTATATTTTGCTCTATGATCACTTCTGCAAATATAGCTAAGTTTATTTCTTGGAACATAAATATAATGCTCTTGCTACATTTATTCAATTTCTTACTTTCGTGGAAAAATACTTTGTTCGCTCAATAAAATGTTTCCAAAGAGATGGTGGTGGCGAGTACAAGCCAATTTAGTTGTATCTTAACAATAACGCAATTAAATTCTGGATGTCGTGCCCATATACCCCTGAACAAAATGGTAATGTTTACAGAAAACATCGTCATGTTATTGAAACTGGAATGGCTTTACTCCATCGATCCAAGCTACCAATGCAATTTTGGTCCTTTGAGTTTGATACAACTATTTTTCTTATTAATCGTATGCCCTCTTCTGTTATTCAGTTTGATACACCATGTCATCACTTGTTTCGGTTTGAACCAGATTATTCATCATTACGTGTGTTTGGTTGTCTTTGATATCCTTGGTTGCTTCCTTATGCTTCCAATAAACTTGATTTTCATTCTCGTCGCTGTGTCTTTGTCAAGTATAATAGGGTTATAAAGGGGCTATATATGTTTTGATCCTTCATTGAATAAATTTTTAGTCTCACGTTATGTTGTCTTTGATGAACAAGTTTTTCCTTATCATGAGCTTGTGCGGCTTACTCTCCATGATCCACACCCATCCACCAACCTCACTACATTCACGTTTCACCCTCAAACAACACCTTTCCCAGAAAACCGGACTGCACAACCTGAGATCCACCCTACCACAACCCAAACCGAGGTTCAAACCTTACATTGTCAGCCTGCCTCCACCAACCATACCTCTAGGCCTTCCCCCTTTGCTGCACCACCTCTTCCCATTCCTAATCCAAACTTGACACCTAACACATCTCCAGCTTGTGATAAACAGTGGTATGGTTCTTTGAGATAATTGTATGCGTCAACTGCTCCTCTACCACCAACCACATGTGCAACTACCTATAAATCTGGACCACGTGCCTTACATATTCAAATGGCCTCCCCCAATCCAACATATCATTCTCAGGCAATGAAATCTCCACATTCGAGGATGACTATGGGGGATGGGTTTTCAACCCTTGTTCGTAATGGTACATGGGAACTTGTTCCATCTCATTATTCTACTAATGTGATTGGCTGCAAATAGGTCTTCAAGACTAAGCTTAATCTTGACGGTTCCGTTGATAGACATAAAGCATGTCCTGTTGCTAAGTGATTTCACCAACGACCTGGCATGGACTTCAATGAGACTTTTAGCTAGGTAGCTAAGTGGGTTACTATTTGTTTGCTCATGTCCCTTGCGATTACAAATTTGTGGTCCATTTCACATTGGACGTTTCCAATGCATTTCTACATGGGGACCTTGACATGCCAGTTTATATGACACAACAACCTGGCTTCGTTGATAAAAATTATCCCGACTTTGTATGACGTTTGCGGAATTCATTGTATGGCTTGAAGCAATCGCCTAGAATGTGGCATCATAAACTATAACTTGACCGGATATCGCTTATTCGGTCACAAAGGTTGCTCAATATATGAATGAACCAAAATTTAGCTCTTTGGCAAGCCCTCAAACGCATTCTGCGTTACCTTCATGGGACTATTTCTTTTGGGCTTCGGTATTGCAAGTAACAAAGTGTTCAACTCCATGGTTTTTCTAATTCGGATTAGGGTGGGGATACTATCGATCTGAGGTCTACAACTGGCTACACTATTTTTCATGGTACAAACTTGATTTCGTGGACTTCCAAGAAGCAACGTACTATGTTCAGATCTTCAACCGAAGCCGAGTATAGGGCTATTGCGAATACGACCTTGGAACTAGCATGGATTGAAGCTTTTCTTCGGGAAATTGGTTTTCCCTTAGCACTCGCACCTACCCTTTGGTGTGACAACTTGAGCACCACTTATTTGATAGCCGACCCGATTTTTCATTCCCGCACTAAGCACTTAGAGCTTGACTTTCATTTTGTTTGTGAGCAATCACTCATCGCTCGTTACAGTTCCACGGAGGATCAAGTCATGGATGCTTTAACCAAACCTTTGTCACCAATTCCAAGTTTTACGATACAAGTTGGTTGTGGTTCCTAAACCCACACAACTTGCGCCCAGGGGGGGCAATAGAGTCTGAATAGTTTAGGAGTATCTTTCATTACTTTCCTAGTTTGTATAGAGTTTTATTTTGTAAAGATTACTTCCAATATTGTATTAACTCAAGTATATATTAATGATTATACCTCTACACAATTGTGTATGAGATTTTCCCAAAACCCTACGATAACCACACCAAGTGGGTTCAAAACCTTCACCAATAACCTTCTAAAACATTAAGAAAAACAAAATCACACTATAGATCGCGGAGATTTACCCATACCTATTCAAATTGCTGAAATTCTGTTTTTAAATTCTAATCCCTCCATAATACACCAACAGCACTCATAACTGATTTCAGAAAATTCTATATCTCTCCATTAAAGTAAACGTAATCTTAGCATCACTATAGTAACCAAAGAAATGAAATACAAGACAAGCATTAAGCAAAAATAGCCACTACAAACTGATTTTGATCACCTCCCTATTTTATGTCTGTTATATGGGTTGTATTTCGTAGTATAATGAACCTAGAAGACAACTTATATATATA
>CATIWQ010596356.1:0-13198 GCA_949673415.1 Euphorbia schlechtendalii
TATATATATGTATGTATGTATGTATGTATGTATGTATGTATGTATGTATGTATGTATGTATGTATGTATATAATAGAAATATATAGCAGACATATACCACATATATAAGACATGGATTTATAATAGATATATATCAGAGCGTAAAAATGTAAAATCAAAACATAAAAAAATAAAATGAATTCTTAGGAATATATTTTTACAAATAGTAAACTAAAACAAGAGCAAAATCGACAATTTACCTTATATTATAGACGGATCCATGTTTGAATCTCAAAGAATAAAAACCCGAAACTGAATTTGATATCAATATTTGGATCTCGACCAGGCCGCAATCCAACTAGTCTGTAAATAGGATCCAAATCCTTAAAAATAGATATTGATCTACGGATCAATTTATTGCCAACTTAGGCACGACCCTTTTACTAAATAAGATAGAAACACATGCATGTTCTAATTCACTATTATTTTATTAAGGCTTCATGCATCTTGAACCCCTTGAACTTGTCCCTAAACTCCGGATTCCCCCCTGAATTTTGAAATGTTCTCAATACCCCCCTGAACTTGTTTAAAAGTTCTCAAATTCCTCCTGAACTTGTCCCTAAACTCCGTATTCCCCTTTGAACTTTGAAATGTTTTTAATGCCCCCTTGAACTTGTCTAAAAGTTCTCAATTTCCGCTTGAACTTGTCTAAAAGTTTTCAATTTGGAAAGATAAATCTAATTCGGGTGTTAAATAGATGAAGAACGATTTAGGGATTTGAATTTTTGTATGGTAGAATATTAACATTGGGATATCTATTTCTTTTTTAATTTTTTTAAATATTTTTTTTCATTCACGGGCTCATTAACGCAACTTGTCACATTGTATTGAGGGGGTGTTGGAGAACGTTTAGACAAGTTCAAGGGGGCATTGAGAACATTTCAAAGTTCAGGGGGGAATCCAGAGTTTAGGGACAAGTTTAGGGGGAAATTGAGAACTTTTAGACAAGTTTAGGGGGGCATTGAGAACATTTCAAAGTTCAGGGGGGAATCCGGAGCTTAGGGACAAGTTCAGGGGGTTCAAGATGCATTAGGCCTTTTATTAATGAAAATTCAATATGATTAGTGAAGGTACATAATTCATGTTGTACTTGAACTAGAGTCCAATAATACAAGATACACGTTCCCTTACATGTCTTTGGTAGTCCATTATGCATAGCATTATAACCTTAACACCATTCTTGCTTTATAGAATCACAACTCTTTTAAGTTGCTGAATAACTTTCTCCTTTGACTTAATTCAAAGTGAAACATATACAAACTGGAAATATTTTCTTGCAAATAAATGGAACATGAATATATATGATGAGTCTCATAACAACTATTTATTATCACATTTCTTCAAAAAAAAAACTATTTATTATCACATGTAGAATTATGAGACAACTTCTTGTGTTAGGCTACTAAGCATTTTTTAAGGGAAAAGGACGGTTGCCGGGGCGCAACCCAAGAGCATCCCAAATAGGTTGGTAGCCACCAAAATAAGAGACCTGACAAGGTCAAACCTTTATTAATAAAAGAATATGAAATTCTCAAGAGGAGAATCACAGATTAGTTACAAAGAAAAGTTCCCAGATTTACAAAGATATCCGAGGTTGAAAAGTACAAAGAACATTTATTACAATGAAAAATAAACCAACATAAGAGATACTCATGAGGAAAATGTCTTCCGAACCAAGCACACCCTCGAACACAAATTACGCCTTTTCCAAAGAAGCCAAATTATAATGAACCACAGAGAAGTCTTGAAGTCTCGATTCGAGCCTGGCTGAAATAAAGATTGCCAAATTTCCATAAAACCCATTAATGTGTGTGGTATTGGAAACGAGATTCCCAGCCACCTAAAAAACTCTTGCCAAACTCGTTAACTAGTTCGATAATATAGCAATACGTGGTCGATTGATTCGATTTTGGTGCAAAACAGGCAAATTATCCTCAATCGAATTACATCCACGCGAAAGGAGAAGAGAGTACATTGCGAGCTGACTGTGGAAAACTAACCATGAAAACTAACCATCCAAAGAATTTGATTTTTGGAAATAGACATGAGTTCCAAATGATGTGGAAATCATATACAAGTTTAGGCCACCTAGATGTGCTGTTGCAAAAGGAGGCTGCTGTATATTGTTGTAAAACACCGAGATCCCAAACAAATCTATCTGCCACTGTGGAGAGAAGCAGCTGCCCCTGCCTTACCACGCTTGTAGCAGTAGCATAAGTGTGGAACAAACTCAGGTTTGAGGTGCTAATCCAGCTAGGAAGATGCGCACATCATTCTCTAAGTGAAAACCTCAAAGTACATTTCCAAAAGGGACGACAATGGCTATCATCAGTAAAAAGAAAATTGTAGCCCGATGATACTATGCATGCTTTCATGTTACAAATGACATAAAGATTCGGAAACAAAGATGCAAACAGTTGGTTCGAAGTCCAATTATCATGCCAAAAAGATGCTTGAATCCCATCCCCAATAATGACATAGTTGTTGGAGCTGAAGTGTAGATAAAAGGAATTTTTACGGAAGCAACAAGTTACAATATTCCTCCAAATTGGTGATAACCTTGTCGGCTCAGTTTTAACAAGGTCATTTCGTGACTTGAAACCATGTAATGAAACACAAATGGAATGCCACAAGGACTCACAGCATATCTCCCTCATTTTCCATATCCATTTACAAAGGAGACTACAATTTACCAATTTAAGGTCTTCAATGTATAAACCCCCTAAACTTTTTTGGTAAATTAATGGTTGCTTAGCTCACTTTATAGATGACATCAACTTTTGAATCACCATGCCATAAAAAGTTCTTTACTAATCTTGTTAAAATTACATTAATCGAAGAAGGAAATCTACAAATAGACATTAAATAGATAAGAACTGATGAAAGTATAGACTTGATTAGCACTAGCCTTCCCATGTAAGAAAGACAATGACCCTTCCAATTCGATAAGCACTTCTTTAACTTTGCGATTAGAGGATCCCAATACGTTACCGGCAAACGTTTGAGGCAGAATGGATCACTAAGGTACGTAATCGGGAATTTTTCAACTCAACATCCTAAGATAGAGGCACTCACTTGCATAAGAGAATTCGACCAGTTAATCCTCAATACCAAGCTCTTGTGGAAATTGATTCTAAGCCTCAAAATTAACTCAAAGCATTTCAAAACCCACATAAAGGGAGTAATTAGATTTAAATCGACTGGGAGAAAGCATAGCATGCCGTCTGCAAACTAGAGTACAGAGATGTCCTTTTGGGAAGGCTCTAAATTTAATCCAAGAAGCAACCCCTCTCTAATGCTAGTCTCTATCAATTGTTTAAGACCTTTGGCTGCCAAAATAAAAACAAAAGGTGAAGCGGGTCACCTTTTTTAATTCCTTTATGTAAATGAATCGGTGCTCTAGGAGAGCCATTAACGAGAATGAGTGTACTCGAGTTCTTCCTATAGTTGGACAACCAAGAGATCCATTTACTGTCAAATCACATGCTTGAAAGAACCGCATCTATGTAATTCATGAGACATAATCAAAAGCTTTATGAAAGTCAAGCTTAACTAAGAGATAAGAGAGATGTCTAGAAGGATGTGGTTAACAATTTCCGAAGCTAGAAATGTACATTCATGGATGTTGCGACCTTTGATAAATGTAAATTGATTTTCAGAAACTAAGTGCGGTAGAATCAGTTAGAGACGCGATGCTAATAACTTTGTTACAATTTTATACACTCCATGGTTAAGCGCAATAAGCCTGAAACTAGTCAAGGAAATCGCCTCAGAAATTTTAGGAACCAAAATCGTGAGTGATCCCTTAACACTATACGACAGCCTTGAGGTGGTATGAAAATCATTTAGGAAATGAATGGAAAGAATTCTTGATTTTCCCACCACGTATTAAGCAAATGAAAAGGCCTTGGTCCGGAGGAAGAGGCTAGCCATGACTAGAAAATAAGTGGCAGGTGATCCGACAAAGCTAAGTCAATTGTGGACAATGACATAGCCGACCAAAATACAGAAAAGTTGTAAGTTGCTAAATATGAGAGAATACACACTGTTATGCCACGTGTAATTATGTCCATGCAAAGGCAAATCTAGCAATTCCCCTTCCCGAACGAAATCTTGAAATGCAACCACCGATGACATTGATCTACCACCCGATCTTTCAGAAGCAACAAGGACTTCATTAAAGTCTCCACAAATCAATAAATTTTGATATTGTCATGTAAATGGGATTAATTCTTTCCATATCACATTTCGCACCTTGATAAGTGTATAAATACACTTATTATCATGATATTTTTACTTATTAAATGATATGGTTTAGTGTCATTTTATACTTCATATAAAAGATTTCACGTGGTATGTAGTTATTTTTTATGCAAGTGCAGAAACTAGGATGCGTGGAACACAAGGATTTGGCTTAGGATCGGAGTTGTAAAAAATTGGCAAAATTACAAAGAAGAAACATGAAGAAAAGCATTGTTCATGATCGTGACACCCATTCGCTGTCACGACTTGTCACCCTTCATAAGCAGAAAGTTGCCAACAATTGTTCACAATCGCGACATGTAATTTGCAGTCACAATTTGTGATGGTTATTGGTTATCTCTTCTCAACTACCAACCGCTGGATAAGAATGATCAACCACCATCAACTACCAAATGAAAAGATACCTTTTGGAAGTGGACCAATTATGAAAAGGTGCCTTTCCATTGTAGATGAGGATAAAACTATGCACCCAATCATATTGAAGTGATGCAGCCCTTCGCTAATGGACACGACTCTTCATTTGGATAGATGCAACCCTTTATACTCTATAAATAGGGTTCTATACCAACCAGTTTTGTAGCATAGGGGATGATATGCATGGTAGACATTGAATGTTAGTATGCGTGTATGATAGAGAGTGAAAATAGTATAGATTTCGCTACGTTCAAAGTATTAGTGAGAAAAATGTGTAAGTGATTTTATTCTTGTTTCGATCACTAGATTTTTTAACAAATTCGAGCTATTGTTGTATGAGTGTAATTGCAAAGCATTTATCAATAAAATTTTTCATTCTTCAACATTCATTTATTCGATATTCACAAAGAATAGCATCCTAGCAGAGGTTCTGTATGAGTTGAGACCGAATTCAAAGTAGACGCAGGAATTGAGGGAATTGATGACTCCCATTAAAGAGTGGATATTGTTTGATCAACTTTAGCTTTCACTTGCATACCTTACAACTTTACTTTATTTTCTACTTATACTTTCTATTTCGAAGTTTATGATATGTCTATGTGTCAAAATGAGTATTTCGTCTTGCATCTCTTATATTAATTAAGTTATATGATTGCGAGTTAACTTTAAGAGTTATTTCGGGGTTAAAAAGATTGTGTATAATCACTCGATCTGTGATTATAACATTGTTTAGTGAGCCAACATTTTTGGAGTGGTAACTTGCTAAATATGGCTTTGTGAGAGCAACCTGTACTAAGCATAGTATTGTTGTTATCCAGGTTCTTATAAGTGTCATACTTCGTGTACCCTAGATCTAGAAAAGTCATTTCATATGTTGCTCTGCGATGAATTATTGAATATTTGGGCGTCTTGAACCATGTTTGTTGAAGTTATCTAGTGTATGAAATCTTCTTGATTATTTTACATGTTTTTCACTACTATACTTGTTCTTAGGGAATATCTATATAATTTACATCTTCTCTAATCTGTTCATGCATCTGTCTATTCATCAGTCTATCATCCGAACCCTCCAATACAAATTATCTTATTTCGTTTGTTCCGTAACTCTAGTTGGTCCTTAGAACCGAATTCCTTCTCTGTGGGGTAGATATCTTTTAAAACTACATTGTAACTATATACTTGCAGTGGTCATTTGATAAGCGGTACTAATAAGACCTGTTCATATTTAAAAATTTTATCTTATTAGTAGAAAAGTGGGGAACAAGGTTTTTTACACCATTACTGAATATAAGCCTATCGAAACAATTGGATCATGAGAAGTCATCATACTTATGGCATTGTCGTCTAGGCCACGTAAATGAGACTCGCTTAACTAAGCTACACAAATGTGGAGACTTAGGCCAAATGGAATGGGAATCCTATGGTGTGTGCGAACCTTGTTTAAAAGGGAAGATTACTAAGAGTCTTTTCAAAGAAAAGGGTCAGCATGTCACTAGTACTTTGGAAATAATACATTTCGATGTATATAATCGATTGAGCATTAAGACACATGAGGGTTTCGTCTACTTCATAACCTTTATCGACGATTACTTGCGATATGGTTATTTGTACCTTATGAGGCACAAGTCTAAAAGTTTTGATAAATTCAAAGAATTCAAAACTAAAGTAGAGAAATAGCTTGGGAAAAGTATCAAGACACTTTGATCCGATCGAGGCGGTGAATACTTAAGCTAGGAGTTTCAGGATTATTTAAGGGATAATGGAATTTAACCCCAGTGGACACCTCCTTATACACCCCAACATAATGGAGTGTTAGAAAGGAGAAATTGAACCCTACTCGATATGGTTCGATCCATGATGAGCTAAGCAGAACTCAACCTATCCTTTTAGGGTTTTGCACTTGAGAGCGTAATTTATATTTTAAATAGAGTGCCCTCTAAATCAGTTGATCAAACTCCATATGAGTTATTGTATGGTAAAAAACCTGCTCTTCTCACTTGAGAGTTTGGTGATGTCTTGAATATGTAAAGAAGATAAGTTCAGATAACCTGGGTGCTAAGTATGATAGATGTCTATTTGTAGGTTACCCTAAGGAGACTATAGGGTATACCTTTTATAATCCCAGGGAACAGATTGTCCTTGTTTCCAGAAATGCTCAATTCCTCGAGAAGGAACGTATACTTGCGAAAGCTAGTGGGAGCAATCTTGAGTTAGTCACTCAAGAAGATCAAACAGACAGTTAACTGATTATACCTACATCTATTACAAAAGATAGTGTAAGCATAGAACAGCCTATCATAACACCAACATTGAGTAGGTTAGGTCAGGCTCCAATCTCTCCCGAGAGATACAGGTTTCTCATCACTGATGATAAATATCTCTTCCTTATGGAAGATGATGAGCCTAAGACTTACAAGGAAGCAATGGAAGGCTCAGAATCTGATAAATGGCTTTCAGCCATGAGATCAGAGATGGACTCCATGTATGAAAATCAAGTTCGAAGCTTGATAGATGCTCTAAGTGGGATTAAGCCCATAGGATGCAAGTGGGTTTTCAAGAAGAAAATCTTCATGGACTATAACATAGTTATATATAAAGCAAGGCTGATTACAAAAGGGTATAGTTAAAAAGAAGGCATTGACTATGATGAGACCTTTTCACCGGTGGCCATGCTGAAGCATATCAGGATACTCCTTGCCATCACCGCTCATTACGATTATGAGATTTGGCAGATGGATGTGAAGACAGCATTCATTAAATGGCACAACCCAAAGGTTTCACATCCAAGGATGGCTCTAAGGTATGCAACTTGCAAAAGTCCATTTATGGACTTAAGCAAGCATCGAGGAGTTGGAATATTAGGTTCGATGAGACAATCTAAAAAATTGGTTTTGTATCGAACGCTAGTGAACCCTATGTATATAAAAAGGCTAATGGGAGTGCGATTATTTTCCTTGTATTATATGTCAATGACATGTTATTAGTAGGAAATGATGTTCCTTTTCTTCAGATAGTTAAGTCATGGTTGTCAAAGAAGTTCTCCATGAAAGACCTTGGAGAAGCAGCTTTTATACTTGGTATTAAGATTTACCGAGATAGATCCAAAAGGCTGCTAGGTCTTTCACAAAGTATATACATAAACAATGTTTTGGCTAGATTTAAACTTGATCAGTCAAGAAAGGGTTATCTCCCAATGTCTCATGGGATTAACCTTTCTAAATCTGAGTATCCGAGAACACACGAGGAGAGATTATGCATGAATGGAATACCCTAAGCCTCAGCTGTAAGGTCCATCATGTATGGTATGGTATGCACTCGGCCTGACGTCTCACATGAATTGAGCATCATGAGCATATTTCAATTTGACCCAGTTGAGAAGCACTGGATGGCTATTAAAACTATCCTCAAGTACTTACGTAGAACTAAGGATATGTTTTTAGTATATGGAGAAGGTGATCTCACTTTAAAGGGATACATCGATGGGAGTTTTCAGTTTGACAGGGATGATTATAAGTCCCAGTCAGGTTATGTGTTTATGTTTAACGGAGGGGAAGTTGTTTGGAAGAGTTTCATACAGAATACGATTGTCTATTCAACCATAGAATCTGAGTACATAGCTGCTTCAGAAGTGGATAAGCAAGCTGTCTAGATTAATAGATTTATTGGTGATCTTGGTGTAATGTCCAACATTGTAAATCTAATAGAAGCCTATTGCGATAACAATGGGGCTATTGCTCAGGTAAAGGAACAACTGTCTCGCCAGAGAAATAGACATGTTCTTGGAAAATACCATCTCATTCAAGATATGGTAACCAGAAAGGATATAAGCTTAGAATACGTTCCAACTATTTAGAATCTAGCAGATGGGCTTAGTAAACCAATGACTCAAGTTAAACATGACCAACATGTTAAAGAGTATGGTATAAGGCACATGGGCAATTGCCTCTAGTGCAAGTGGGAGATTGTTAGAAATGATGTATGCCCAGAGGCAATTAGGGTGATATGTCTTTATTAGTTATAATGTACAAATAGTTTCGAATTATTATTAATAATAATTAAGACATCTTTGTTGCACAACCATCACTTTTTTTTCTCAATAAGTGTTGTAAGGAGAGTAGAACCATCACTTTTTTTTTCGCAATAAGTGTTGTAACAGAAGCTGTTGCTTCATTTTTAGCACTTTGAGCAATATTTTTCCGGTGTTGCAATAGGCCATCTATGGCATAGTGTTATCAATGCTCTCTATTTATTATTGTATCTTGCTGGTATCATATATATTTAATATCTATATGCGCAGTGATGAGACAAAGTTCGTGATTATTTCATAGCGTAAAAGTGCATGGACATAGTGGGAGCTATGTGGTGTGAAAACTGCACATACGTGTTACTATGAATAGTCTAAATATCCCTAGTCATAGTTTCCTTGAGACTTGACATCAATGGAATGGAAAGACTAGTATGTGTAGGCTTACTCCTTGGATTAGATCCAAGCAACCGATCTCACGAGTTAAAGGTGGTACCTAGACTTAACACATGAATGTATTCGGGTAATACATTGGAGACCGCTGTAAGATAGATACTCGAAAATAACTATATCCATGTGTTGGTGTCATGTCTAATTGCAGCAGTAGTACAAATATCCTTAAACCTGAGATGCCGATTACCTTTTGTAGGAGTTGCTATACTTTGGGTCATACTTATTCATACCCTGGCGATCAGGATGATACGGGTGATTACGAGTATAGTGATGATCACACGTTCATAAGCTGTGTAGTCAAGATGGGATCCATCATTCCTAATATAGCAATATAATGGGAGATATACCTTAGGGCCCCTTGTTGAAGTAACACACTTATAAACCTCTGATTAGAGTATAAGATTGATAGAATGAGTTTCTAGTTGATCACAAGGTTTCGACTTTGATGACTCTGAGGGGTTATATTCTAAAATGAAGCCAAAAACCTTATTCCCCACTTTCCTACAGATAAGATAAAAGTTCAAAATATGAACAGATGTTGTCAATACAGCTTATCTAAATAGAAAAATGGTGACCACTGCAAGTATACAGTTACGATGTAGTTTTAAAAGATATCGATCCCACAGAGAAAGACCAGCTCTAAAGATCAACAAGAGAAACAAAATAAAGAAAATAAAATAGATTTGATTTTAGTTAGGAGGATTGGAATGATGGATGAATAGATAAATTTATGAAAGAATAGAAAAGATAAAAATATATAGATTTTCCCTTCAAATAAGTATAGCAAAGAAAACAGCAAGGTAATCAAAGATATTACGTTCACTAGATTAATTTAACAGACTCGGTTCTAGACATTCATATATTCAATTATTCACAGCAGAGCAACACATGAAATGACTTTTTTAAGTCTAGTGCAAATGAATTAAGATGATTATATAAACCTGGATAATAATATTACTATGCTTGGTACGGGTCGCTTTCACAAAGCCACATTTAGCAAGTTACCATTCCAAAAATGTTGGCTCACTAAACTGCGTTATAATCACAGAACCAGTGATTATACACAATCTTGTTAACCCCGAAACTACTCTTAAAGTTAACTCAAAAGCATATAACTTGATGAATATAAAAGACTCAACACGAAATACGCATTATGACACATAGACATATCATAAACTTCAAAATAGAAAGTATAAGTAAAAAGAAAAGTAAAGTTGTAAGGTATACAAGTGAAAGCTAAAGTTGATCAAACCATATCCACTCTTTAATGGGAGTCATCAATTCCCGCAATTCCTGCGTCTGCTTTGAATTCGGTCTCGACTCGTACAGAACCTTCGCTGGGATGCTATTCTTTGTGAATATCGAATAAACGAATGTTGAAGAATGAAAAATTTTATTGATAAGTGATTTGCAATTACACTTATACAATAATCGCTCGAATATTTAGATAAATCTAGTGATCAAAATAAGGATTCGAATCACTTATAAATTTTCTTTCTAACACTTATGAACGTAGTGAAAACTAGATAATTTTACTCTCTTTCTACGCACACACTATATCTCTCACTTTTTCTAATTCCAATGCCACAAAATTGGTGAAGTTTGGAGCCCTATTTATAGAGTATGAAGGGTTGCGTCTATCCATATGAAGAGTTGTGTCCATTGGCGAAAGATTGCATCACTTCATTGTGATTGGTTGAGAAGTTTTAATCTTATCCACAATGGATAGGCACCTTTTCATGATTGGTTGACTTCTAAAAGGTGTATTTTCGTTTGGTAGTTGATGGTGGTTGATGGCAGTTAATCATTCTTATCTAGCGGTTGGTAGTTAAGAAGATTTGACAAAAAAACCATCTAGGTCGCTACCGTGATATACATGTCATGATCGTGAATACTTGTTTGGCAATTTTCTTTCCTGAAGAATACTAAGTCATGACCGTGAGTGGTTGTCACGATAGTGAAATGTGTTTTTCTTCAGAATTCTCCTTGTAAATTTACCGATCTTTGACAACTTCGATCCTAAGCCAAATATTTAAGTTCCATGGATCTTTTTGCACCTTTTTCACTCTTTTTACATAGAATTCCACATTAGATCATTTTACTCCCAAGATTTACCTAGTATTTGCATTTGCACCAAAAACAACTACATACCACACTAAATCTTTTATATAAAGTATAAAAATGACTTAAACTATAGTGTTTAGTGTATAAAATTAATATGTAATAAGTGTAATTATACTTATCATACCCACACACTTAAATTTTTCCTTGTCCTCAAGGTAAATTCAACAGAAGTGTATAAATTGGCAATCAAGTTAGTACCTCATTTGACGAAAGACTATTGCAGTGAGTACCACATTCCCACATTGCAAAAGATTCAAGTAGAAGTCCAAATTTCCCACAAATTAGTAATGTGCAATTTATATAGCTTAGTTGCATACTTTTGCTCTTAATGGATAGTCAAACAAATCTCATCTTCATATAAGTGTTATATGCATACTCGAATATTACCTTCTCTTAAGCATAGTATAAAGTATAAAGGACATAAAAAACACACTTTGAATAATTTTCTCTCAAGAAATTTTTAGGTAACCTAGTATGCTGAAACACTCTTAGTGGTTGCATTTTATGCTCCATACCACTCTCTCATTTCTTTCTTTTAAGCATATGTTTTTGAAGTACTTTATACTTTGCACCCATTTTTCGTGCTATGCTTTCTTTTCTTTTTTTTTACTCATTGAATGGTTGCAGTTTCTGCTTCGTACCATTCTTCATCTTTTGCATAACTCATTGGTTATCCTCTCTTTCTTTTAATTTTTCTTTTAATATTCGAGATTTTCATATAAAACTCATAGTAAGAATACCATTAGATATTACTCCACTTAAACTTATCGGAAGCATTAAACTAAAACTATATAAATTATACAAATTTATGTTGCATTGAAATATATATCGAAACTTACTTAGAATGTTGCATTCGAATGTTACTCACCACTCATCCTTTCCTAATTGATAAATGTTGTGCTAATAACGCTCAAATTCAATATGCGCTCAAATTTTGCACTAACATCAAACTTGTAATACCTAACACTCACAATAACCTTGGGTAAATGTTGGTAAAGTATAAGAATGGATAATGTATAAATAACAAAATTTTTCAAATTCTTCAATTTTTTAATTTTATTAATTTTTTTTTTGGATTTTTTACAAATGCCCCCCACACTAAAGAACACAATGTTCATTGTGAGAGATTTTATTAAAAATGAAAAACTAAACAAACAACTAACTAGTCTAGAAATTTGAAAAAGAAAAGTAAGAAAAGAATAAACCTGTTTTTATTAAGAAGGAGAATCCAGGGCCTATGTTGCGATCATGAAGGCTTGTCATGATCATGATTTCCTTCAAAACAAGAACAGAAGGTTTTGCTGTATAACTTCACGAGCGCGATCTATAGTCGCGATCGTGACCTTCTGTAATCCTTCTTATTTCTTCAATTTTTGGACTTAGTACCTAGAAAAACTTAGAAAAACAAATGTATTAGATATAATTGCCTGTTCGCCGGTAATTTGATCTCTAGAATGCACTTGCCTTCCCAGGCAACGACGCTAAAAACTTGATTGTAAGGTTTCAACTCTAATGACTCTGAGGGGTTATATTCTAAAATGAAGCCAAATACCTTGTTCCCCACTTTTCCACTGATAAGATAAAAGTTCAAAGTATGAATAGGTGTTGTCAATACTGCTTATCTAAATAGAAAAATGGTGACCACTGCAAGTATACAGTTACGATGTAGTTTTAAAAGATATCAATCCCACAAGGAAGGACCAGCTCTAAAGATCAACAAGAGAAATGGAATAAAGAAAAAAAATAGATTTGATTTTAGTTAGGAGGATTGGAATGATGGATGAATATATAAATGTATGAAAGATTAGAGAAGATAAAAGTATATAGATTTTCCTTACGAACGAGAAGATAAAAGTATATAGATTTTCCTTACGAACAAGT
>CATIWQ010596387.1:0-10556 GCA_949673415.1 Euphorbia schlechtendalii
TATATATATCAATTTATCTTGATAGAACTGTTCCTTTAAATTCATAGTACACTGTCAAGCTTTGGGACTTAGTGATTAGAGAATGGTGCTCTCCAAGTTGCAGCGAGGCAACTTCTGTAGTGTGAATATATGATATCTAGACCAAAACCAAACTGAATTATTTTTATTGTTCCTTGATGACTAATTTCTAACCATATAAAAGCCCTCTGCTAGAAGTTAGAACAGGCCGATGCAGAAAAATCTGTTTAATGCATTGACACTTATCTGGCATCACCAAATTAATGGAAATATATTTTCTATTGTGAAACTCTATTATAGAGTATATTACATTCTACTGTGTAGAGTTGAAGATCAAATAAATCACAAATGTAACTTCTGTGATGAGATCCATGAGAATGATCTATTATCCAGACCTGTTTTGTAGAGCTGTGTAAATATTTGACCATTATGCTTCTTCTTTTGGGATTTGTTTTGTTTTTCTTTTGGGAGGGGGAAAGTTAAAGCCATACCCTTCATTACTCCTTAGGCCCAATGATTCTAATGTTTAATGCTTGGATCTTTGCAATATTTGTTCCGTTCGGCTGATTCCTGCATTTGTGTAATGTACTCGTTCTTCATGTGCTGCTGTTTTGTGATTGGACTATGGTTTTGTTTTTTTCAACTTATAATCCATTCAGTTAAGTACTAATAAGTATTGCATACTTATAACTCTACACTGAAATAAGTACTTCTTAGTTCAGTTCATCTCAGTACACCTGCAAATAAGTTGAAAGAACAGAGCCTATAATATGATGCATCTTTAATTTTTAGATGATCCTGTTGATGTAAGTCGTGTAGTATTTTCAAGTGAAAAAGAGTGTCATATGCATAAAAGTTCTTTACTTTTAACTTGTTGTACAGTATGAGTGCAGAGCAAGTGGTACAACCCTCTAGCCTCTCGACGGAAGGTGATGATGGCCTCAACGCTTCTGACCATCCAAGGGTATGATAAATACTTAGCATTCAACTTCACAGTTAACTTTTTGTTCTCTACATTGAATTTTTTTATTGGTGCTACTACTTCCATTGAATGATTTCGAGATTCCAATACCTGGCTATCACTTATATAATAGGGACAAACTAACAGATGTATTGTTTACTAAGACATGTATCATGATTCATGTATGTACTTTTCAATCTAAAACACAACATTCAAAGGATATAAGGAAGGACTTGAGGAGGAACATCCTCCATAATTACATGGCTGAACTAAATCAATCCCTAACCTTACTAGAGTATTAGCTTCCCTATTACAGTCTCTATTAACGAATCTGAAATATAAAGAATGAAACAAAGGAGCTAAATATAAAATTTTTCCTTGTATAAGATCCTTCAGTGAAAAATAGTTCTTTCTTTTGGTTGGAAGTAGAGAATACTAATAGGAAAACTAGAGTTACTTTTGCAGATTTGTTTGTGGATGTATAAATTAAACTATGCAGTCTTACTGATATATTTTTTTGTCTTTTGATTTTGTATATATTGTGCAGGTTGATGAAATTAAACTGGGTACAATGATGGGCGTCTTTATCCCATGTTTGCAGAGCATATTGGGAATTATATACTATATTCGGTTTACTTGGTAATTGTCTATAACTGGATGTTAACTTCTTCCATTTATTTTGCGCATCAGGTGTCCATGGTTAAAGGTTTTCTTGGCCAAATTTCCTATATAAACTTTATTTTATAAATTTGCAACTACCATGCTCACACATTTCAGGAAGTAGATCATGATCATTAACCTTTCTGCCAGTTCTGTGATGTTGTCATTTTTTGGAAGGAAATGTCTAATAAAAAATGAAGAGAAAATGTTTACAATATATAAAATTTCCTAGAATGTGGTTCCATTAGTCAAAAGATGCTTTTCAATTACCTTATAGATCGTGTGTGTAGTAAGATGAGAAAAAATGTGAAATTGTGTCATTTTTCATATCTACTTTGCACTTGCCAGGACCCTTGGTTGAGATGTTAAAAGGGGTAGCATGCAATCATGTCTCCTGCAGACAAGATGTGTGTAACTATTGGAGTATTTGTTTTTTCTAGAAGAGTTAAATCTGATTTTTTTTTCTTATTTCATTTGTGTAACTTGTTTGTAGAATTTATCCTATACTGTCATCAGCACATCATTCCATAATTATAATGGTATATTTGTCATACAAATTAATTTCCTTAAAATTCTACACCAAAGCTGAACTATTTGAATTTTTTAATTCCTTATTTGTATGCTTATAAACTATTAAGAAATGTATCAATTCCCATGGGTTTAAAGCCTTATCAGTTAATAACATTCTGTGTATGTAAAGAAATGTATTAATTTCCATGGGTTTGAAAACACTTAATACTAATAGTTTTCTGTGTTTCAGCTACTAAGTTTTGTTTTCATATTGAAATAGACATTATAAATGAGCTTTTATAAATAATGTTGTAATTTTAGTGGGGTCACTTTAGGATATATCTGTTGCTTTTGCTCTACTACCTTCTTTCTCCCGTCGCCCATCTCTTCCTACCTATATATTCCTTTATAACTTTACTGACTAACGTAATTTTTGACGAATGTTCTGTCCTTTTTTTATTTACTTTTATTTATTATTATTTTTTACTGATCTGTGAAATTTGTAGGATTGTCGGCATGGCTGGTATAGGAGAATCACTGGTCCTGGTAGCATTATGTGGTTTATGTACATTTCTTACATCAATTTCTTTGAGTGCCATTGCAACTAATGGTGCAATGAAGGTACTAAGCAATTAATATCTTTGAGTAACTTTTTTTGGTATAATCTAGTTGATGTGATTTTGTAAGTTTATGTGCTTGTTGTGTTTAATTCTAGGGAGGGGGGCCATATTATCTCATTGGTCGTGCTCTTGGTCCAGAGGTTGGAGTTAGCATTGGACTATGTTTCTTCCTTGGGAATGCAGTTGCTGGAGCTCTGTAAGTAGATATTTTGTTTTCTTATTAGTATCATGCTGGTGGTGAATGATTGAGGTCATTGACCATGTATTCTATCTTTTTTTAACTGCTTAGTCCTTGTGTTAGTGTTTTTTATTTTGTTTTATTTGTTTCTTGTCTTACTCCTAGATATGTGTTGGGAGCTGTAGAAACCTTTTTGAAGGCTGTACCTGCTGCTGGAATATTTCGAGGTTAGATCTTCCTTGCAGTAGTTGGTATATGGCTATATGCTATTAGATGCTTATCTTGAGCTGTTGGATATAATTGTTTCACTAAGTTCTTATGATGTTTACCATGCAGAACCTATTACCCTAGTTAATGGCACAATGGCTGCTGAACCCATAGAAAGTCCAAGTTCACATGACCTGCAAATTTACGGGGTTGTTGTTACTATTGTGCTTTGCTTCATTGTGTTTGGTGGAGTAAAGATGATTAACCGTGTTGCACCTGCTTTTCTTATACCTGTTCTATTTTCACTGGCCTGCATATTTATTGGGGTTTTATTGGCAAGAAAAGATCATCCAACAAGTGAGTTCTTAAACTTTTATGCATATTGCCTCGTTAGGGGTACACTATGTTCTGGTATGAAAATGTCAACAAGTATCTAGCATGTGATGCATGCCTCGTCTGCATGGTAACTAAAGATTTTGATTTTGAGTTTGAGTTAGTATTATCTACCTGCAAGTATACTTCTGTATTTTACTTTTCATTATTTTTTATGAGTACAAGCGAAACGGCACTTGGTACTACCTTAAAATTCGTTTTCAAGTTTCAAGACTTGATTAAAAACTTATGATTTTTAATTGTGAGTTAGGTATCACTTATTATTTAAGATTGATCAGATGGGCTAGTTGTGTTCTTCATGGTATTCATTCTTTGACTAGGAATTTTCTCTTTTTTGTCTGCTCTGCAGTTTCTATTGTTTTTTTTAGTGAGTGGAGCTTTTTGGGCATAGATGCTTCTTGGTTTGCAAATAGCTTTATATTAGATTTGGGGAATCGAATAAAAAGGATTCACCAATCCATGACTTGCTATTCGTTGACCAGAGATATAAGTTCCTTTCTCACCTCTAATTATTCATGCAGCTGGAGTTACGGGCTTGAGTTTGAAAAGTTTTCGAGATAATTGGGGTCCAGCTTACCAATTTACGAATAATGCTGGAATACCTGATCCTAAAGGAGATATTTATTGGAGCTTCAAGTAAATGTGCTTAGCTTTCTATTGTTTGTTTTAAATTCACTTCTTCTCATTATGTTTGATCTGTTTTTGCTGAGATGTTGTGCTCATTTCACAAGGTCATTTAGAAATTCTTTTATAACTTAATTTAAATAGTTTCAAATAAATTTAAACCTAAAATTTGTGCCAAAGATATCCCGTAACTTTTATTGAATATTCAGAAGAAACATTTCATTCATTTTCTGGCTACTGACATGGCGGGAATCTGATGTCGTGCCCATGTCAGCTCTTCACTCAGAAAAAACACTCTTCCATATTCCTGTGAATATTTTTTCTTACTTCAAAATATTTTTTCTTACTTGACGCCTTGTGGCTTTTGGGGAGAGGGGTAGATGTGCGAGTGAGTTGTCCTCTTAACATATCATGTGGTTGCCACAATTAAGCATTTGTTTTTTGTACAATTAAGTTTTTTATACTTTTCTGAACATCATTTGACTCATAACTTCCTTTAACTTTGAAATAATAAAATATATGAAGTGCTTGCCATCTTTGTTTTTTTCCGATGAGCAGAACTAACTGGTGCATATTTGTGCAACTAGCTGATAATGGATTCGTTTTAATTCCATTTTTACTCGCTTCTTATTTTTTAATCTCTCTTTCAGTGCCTTGGTTGGTCTCTTTTTCCCTGCTGTAACTGGCATTATGGCGGGCTCTAATAGATCAGCCTCACTCAAGGACACTCAACGCTCAATTCCTGTTGGTACATTGGCTGCAACTCTTACAACTTCTGCTATGTATCTGATTTCTGTGTTATTTTTTGGAGCTGTTGCAACCAGAGACAAGCTGCTAACTGACAGGTGAGTTTGTTAGGATGCTAACCTGTGTTGTTTAAGGATGTTAAACCAATGGTTCTTTTGCCCTACACTGATATTCAATAAACTTTGTTGAATTATGCAATTTTGCCAAATTTTTTTATTTCGTGATGGTGTTCTTGATAAAAATTTCACTACGATTGAAACAACCTTTCAATGACATTTTTTCGCACTTTTTCTTTAATGTGGACAATTAGGTTCTTCTACTAACGTGTTTGTATTCAGAGAGAAAGTAGGAAGGATGGAGGAGGGTGAGAGGAGGAAACACATCCTTTTTCCCTTTCCCTCATTTGGTTCAATGGAAGACAAGGATGACGATCTCTCCTTCCTTTGTCTTATTCAATTATGTTCTCCATCCTTCGTCTTATTCACTGCAATCTTTCCTTCCAATTCCGAAGGCAGTTACACAAATACTCTCATTTGTTTGGTTTTTATTCTTTTATGGGGGCTTTAGGTAGCATGTTACTTTCATAACACATTCTTCTCGTTTTTTTCTAATTTGAGTTCTCAAGTTCTTTTGTTTTTTCAATTTTATACTAAGTTGATGAAGTTCTTGTAAGAAAGATTTATTGATTTTCATTTATGGTGTTATACACATAAAATTAAAAGTATCATCATATATTCTATATTAGATTTATCATGAATTTTAATTTATTATTGGAATTAATTAATATTAATTAATAAATATATTTTTCTTAAAAATTAGTTTGAAAATATAAGGGTAAGATTGTTATTTTATGATTATCTTAATCAAACAAACGCATATATTCCTTTCCCTTCCATGTTTCTGAAGCCAAACAACTCGAAGAAAGTTAATTTTCCATCCCTCTTATCTATCTTCCATTTTCTTCACCACCTTCTTCCCTCCTCATCTCTCTTTACCAAACATGACATAACAGGATAATACACTTTCAGTGCACAGTACATGATATATTAAACGTGGGAATTCCTTGATATCCTTTTATTAGTCTTAGTTTGTTATGATTTTTCTTTTACTAGTATTCTGCTAGCGTCTTTCACTTTCTATTGTTCCAAGGCAGATGTTTCCTTTTAAATAACATGTGCACTATTTTTATTATACAAAACATTGTTTGATGCTTGGGTGCTTTCTTCTTTGAATAAAAATGTGACCATTCACTGAATGAAAAGATTTGATTAACATATATGCTACTTTTATCTTCTTTTGCTGAGTTGTATCGTTAGTGCAGGCTTCTTACAGCTACCATTGCTTGGCCTTTTCCATCAATTGTATATGTTGGTATAATTCTTTCTACTCTAGGAGCAGCTCTTCAGAGCCTGACGGGTGCTCCACGTCTTCTTGCTGCAATAGCTAATGATGATATTCTGCCTGTTCTCAACTACTTCAGAGTTGCTGATGGGCGTGAACCACATATTGCTACTTTCTTCACAGCTTTTATTTGCATTGGGTGTGTTGTGATTGGAAATCTGGATCTCATCACACCGACTATAACTATGTTTTTTCTTTTGTGCTATACGGGTGTGAACTTGTCTTGCTTCCTTCTGGATCTTTTAGATGCACCCAGTTGGCGGCCAAGGTGGAAATTTCACCATTGGAGCCTCTCCCTTCTTGGAGCATTACTTTGTTTTGGTAAATTCCTTGTGCTTTTTCGTATTGCTGTTTTACAACTATAAGGGATTTCTACTTTTACATCTCTTCTATTGAGCTACTAAAAAGGACACTAGGCTAGTATGTATGATAGTTAAATTAAGGTGACAAATATTTTCTCTGACAACAATTCTTTTCATGTTGATGCTTATGGGATGCAAATAAAATATGTTGCTAGTTTACTTAGCATAGAAAATTGAGGTGAGTTGTAAAGAATCTGGCTGGAAGTTGGCATAAAATGCTGATTTGCACTTCATTTGAGTTGTAAAATTGTCATCTTTTGATCTATTTTTTGGTTGCTTGTTAGAAGTTGATTTTAGTCGCATCAAATAGTAGTTATTTTGGAATCATATGCAGACTCACACAAAGTTTGTACGGTTATTATTCCACTACTTGTTACGTGCTAAGGACTTATGCGTATCATCTCTGTATGCATGGAGTACCTCTAAAGCATTCCAGATTTCAACCTGCCAAATAACCTGTTTCCTACTCATATTTCAACTGCAACTTGATTTTACTTTTGTTATTTAGAAGTGATTGTTGGTGTAGGTCACCTTTCGTTATATTTGTTCATATACTTGACTGGTAAATTCTTTATCATGACCCAAATGATAGTTGTTAATATGCAACGGACAGTTGTAGATCAAGCATTGACATGTAGATATATCCAAACCAGCGGTGTTCTCTTTTCCTGAATATATCCAGTAATACTGTATAGTGAGTGCATACTTGGCAATTCCTTATTGCATTTTCTTGATGCTGTTTTTTTTCTCTGCAGTCATTATGCTTTTGATTTCTTGGTCATTCACTGTTGTGTCTCTGGCCCTTGCAAGTCTCATATATTATTATGTGAGCATTAAAGGGAAGGCCGGTGATTGGGGTGACGGCTTCAAGAGTGCATATTTTCAGTTGGCACTTCGTAGTCTTCGGTCACTTGGAGGTATGTTTGTTACATTAATCGTAGATCTACTTATGAACTGTTTAACCAGGTATTTTGTGCCACATGTTCGGTTAATGAAAATATGCATGTTCTGTTGTTTTACTTCGTACCCATGTTTATGTGGAAAAGACTGTTTTGCTTAATGAAATTTGGCATATTTCAGTAATTTCTAAGTTTGAGCATCTTTTCGTTGATTGATGTGCCATTTCTTTTCCAGCTAACCAAGTCCATCCAAAGAATTGGTATCCGATCCCACTTGTATTCTGCAGGCCATGGGGGACGCTGCCGGAAAACGTACCCTGCCATCCCAAACTCGCTGACTTCGCCAATTGCATGAAAAAGAAGGGCCGCGGCATGTCTATTTTCGTTTCGATACTCGACGGAGATTACCACGAACATGCCGAAGCGGCAAAGCTAGCTTGCAAGCAACTAAGCACCTACATCGACTACAAGAACTGCGAAGGAGTAGCCGAGATAGTCGTGGCTCCCAACATGTCCGAAGGCTTTCGCGGGATCGTCCAGACCATGGGCCTCGGTAATCTCAAGCCCAACATCGTGGTCATACGATACCCCGAGATATGGCGTCGCGAAAACCTAATCGAAATCCCGGCAACTTTTGTCGGGATAATCAATGACTGCATCGTTGCGAACAAAGCGGTCGTTATAGTCAAGGGCCTCGACGAGTGGCCCAATATGTACCAGAAACAGTACGGGACCATTGATTTATATTGGATCGTTCGGGACGGCGGCCTGATGCTACTTCTCTCGCAGCTCCTCCTCACCAAGGAAAGCTTCGAGAGTTGCAAGATTCAGGTGTTTTGCATTGCGGAGGAGGATTCCGACGCGGAGGAGCTGAAAGCCGACGTGAAGAAATTCCTGTACGATCTCCGAATGCAAGCCGAGGTGATTGTGATATCGATGAAGTCGTGGGATTCGCAGACGGAGGGCGCCGGCCAGCCGGATGAGTCGCTGGAGGCTTTCACGGCGGCTCAGCGGCGGATCGGGAGTTACTTGGGGGAGATGAAGTCGAGAGCTCGGGAACAAGGGACCGCGCTGATGGCCGATGGCAAAGCGGTGCATGTGAACGAGCAGCAGGTCGAGAAATTCCTTTACACGACGCTGAAGCTGAACTCGACGATATTGAGGCACTCGAGAATGGCGTCGGTGGTGCTTGTGAGCTTGCCGCCGCCGCCGCTGAACCACCCGGCGTATTTTTACATGGAGTACATGGACTTGCTGGTGCAAAATGTGCCGAGGCTGTTGATTGTGAGAGGATATCGTAGAGACGTCGTTACTCTGTTCACGTAGTTCGGAATTACTACTCATTGTTCATTTTCGATTTTTGTAATCTAAATTGTTATATTCATTCTTTTTTTTTTGTTGTTATCAGTGTAAGGCATGCATTAAGCTGCTTGAACATCATAGTTTTACATACAGTTACAAATTTTGAGTTAAATTGTACACCCCTTTTTGGGGTGCGCTTTATCCGGGTTTTTTTTCAATTTTTTTTTGTTTCACATACTTAGGATCTCACTTGTAACTTTAGTTGTGCCCTTTTGGTACTTGGTCTTTTAAAACCACTCATTCGGTACTTGCCATATAGGTACGTTTAGGTCTTTTGCTATTTTCTCATTTTTTTTTTAAATAAAACGTACCGGATAAGCCAACTAGATTTTGACAAAAGAAAATTATTAACAAAGTGTTGATTTGAAAAAAAAAAGATACTAAAGTCGCAATTCAAGAACATAAAATCAGTCAAGTAACTAATGCAGTCTTTGAGCAGCAAGCTAAGGTTGACTCAGTTTAAATGTATTAGATTTACAATAGGTTAGCTCATAATTCGGGGATAACAAATTTTTTTGAGTGATTTGTACGCCACCTTCAAAATGTACCAAATTTATGTCAAACATTAACGAGGCACATTGTGCTCATACATTAATGATAGAATGTTTACGCTAGATTTACATTTAAGATGGCAAAAAAGAACACTATTAATGATAGGATTTACATCCCACATTGCAAATCGACTCCTATCACACAAGAAGAAAACTAATTCAAGTTGTTTGACAAGAGATAACATTGAAAATTGACTCATATCATTCTATTACGAGCAACATTTTCTGTTATAAACAATTGCTTTTAGTTGCTTCAAAAACGAAAAAATTACCAAAAACTAAAACAAACTTCGTCAGTGGGCACTTATTTTCAAGTAGACTTGTTCGTCGGGAGGGTCGAGCTTGAGTGAAATATTAATTGAGTAGTGTCGACAACGTAAGTATAATTGATCGTAAGTATAATTGGCATAATAATATCAAAAAATATCTCACCTATTTTGTTGGCAAAATAAGCCCCTCAAACTCATATTTATACCAAATTTACATTAATTTCATTCTGTAACCTCCCCAACCACCTCAATTATTAATGTATCAATTGTTTCATGTGTATAGTTTGCTTTTGAGTTTCATACATAAGATAAGAGAGATAGCCTTTATTTATGCACACAAACGTATAATGTATTGTATGTATATTTCCGAGGGTGAAAGCAAATGGGTGTGATATTATTGTATATAATTTCTTCGTTCTTTCTGCAATATATTTTTTCAATGACGATAAAACCAAAAAAGGGGAAAGAATAGAGTGAAATAGATGGTAGAATTTGGATGAGAAGATACATAAGGAATTTGAGTTGGAGGAAATTAAGAATATTTTCTTTTACCACGGAAATACTATTTTTTTGTTTTATCAAATAGAGTGATTTGTAAGAAATAACTTAATATCAAATATCAATGAGGTGGGCCATTTCCGCCAATTGCCTCGAGAATCAAGGAGACGATGCTACTAAATACTAATCAATACAATACATTCAATTATATTATTCGTATAGTTATAATAAATTAAAGCTGAAGTTAACCTTTTATACCCCATTAAAAAAAGTTAACCTTCCTTTTACATAATCCA
>CATIWQ010596426.1:0-16640 GCA_949673415.1 Euphorbia schlechtendalii
ATACCAGTTTCCTACCACTTTCTTACTAGTTTTGACATTTTTTATTCTTCATACCAGTTAGATACCAGATTCCTATTGTATTACTGCTAAAGGTTTATAAAATAGTTTTTGACTGAAGAAGTGGTAATTATTTAGATAAACCCGGGCAAATCAGATGCTTAATTACCATTTATATATCAGATTCCTACTGTTTTAATTTCAATACCAGTTAAATACCAGTTAGATACCAGTTTCCTACCATTTTCTTACTAGTTTTGACATTTTTTGTTCTTCATACCAGTTATATACTAGATTCCTACTGTTTTAATTTCAATACCAGTTAAATACCAGTTAGATACCAGTTTCTTACTAGTTTTGACATTTTTTGTTCTTTATACCAGTTAGATACCAGATTCTTACTGTTTTAATTTCAATACCAGTTTCCTACCATTTACATGCTAGTTCCTACTGTTTTGATTCAATAGTTTTATCTTACATGTTTTAATCACTTTCTAAAGCATTTTAATTAATTTTCAAGATTATTTTGACATAATTTGTTCTTCATACCATTTTTCTACCACTTTCTTTCTAGGTTTGACATTTTTTGTTCTTCATACTAGTTTCCTACCACTTACCTACTAGTTTCTTACTAGTTTTGGCATTTTTTATTCTTCATACTAGTTATATACCAGATTCCTAATATTTTTTATACAATACTTTTGTAGAATTCTTTTTTACATGTTGTAATCACTTTCTAATGTATTTTCATTACTTTTAAGATTATAGTTGTTTGTTTATTGCTACGGAGATAAACTTTTGACATGTATTTATGTTACCTACCATACTTTCATAACAAAATTGACACTTCTTGTTTATCCTACCGGTTACATACCATTTATATACCAGTTTCTTACCAGTTGAAAAAATATTTTCGAAAAAGTATATCACAATGGATGGCGTTTCGAAGATAAAAATGAGACGAACAAAAAACTCTAAGGCATCATGTCAAAAAAATGAGCAGTTTAAGAGATAATGATGAAATAAGATAAGAAAATTAAAAAACAAACGTAGAAGGTAATGAAGATGAACACAGAAACTTTGGAGCGTATAGAAGGTAAATATGAAACTTAATTGGTCAAATAAGTTAGGACACAAAACTTGGTTTCATAGCTTTCAACCCATTTATATAACTTCCCTTTTAATTTATATATAGTCTCAAACTCTGATATGCATGCCCTCATAAAACAGATCAATAACAATTATTTTCTTTCTGTATAAATAATAATAATAATAATAATAATAATAATAATAATAATAATAATAATAATAATAATAATGTGATAACACCATTTTTACCAATGAAAACCTTTTTCACTTAGATATATATGAATTTCATAAAATCATAACTTAAATTTAAAATACTCTTATTAAAAACATGTATTCTTTTATTAAGAGAAGTAAATAATAAATAGTGTTGTAGGCTACGAAAGAAAGAAAATGATTATCTAAATTTGAGATTTGGTACATTTGTTAATTTTAAATTAATTTTGATAATTTATCCAGTTTCAATGATTGAGATTTATTTGTACTATGAATCCACAAACAATTAAAATTAAATTTCAATCAAAATCTAAATTTACAAAATCCTTATGCAAGAAAGAATTATCAATTTGTATAAATTTTCTCTCACAATTTAATAAAAATGCATCAATTTGCTTATGAATTATACATGCCATAGATTTGATTTTTTAAAAATGAGTTTTCATTAGTTGAGGTAGCATTTCGTCGATTTGGACAAAATAAAATATTAGCCAATTACGTTCTTCTTCAAACCCCGGACTCTTCTATGTTCCTGGATTAATCATGATTGCCCTGTTAAAAATGGTTAACAAGTAACTACCTTTCTCTTCCTCCTTAATCTCCTCCTCTCTCACTGCGTCCCCTTTTTAAGCTTTTCCTCTCTCTCTCTCTCTTGTTCTATCACTTGCTTTCTCTCTCTATCAAGTGATTCCGTTGGACCCGCTCTATTCATCCATCTATCCATCCATTCTTCCTTTACATTTTCAGCTTCTTATTACCCCCTTTTCCTGTTTTCTTCTCTATTTCTCTATCTAGGGTTTTGATTCTGTAGTTTTAAAGAATGACTTCTGTGAAAAACAATTCCTTGCCTCCTGGGTTGGTTTCCAATCTTCAGCAAGTTTTATTAAGCAGAAAGGGCGAAGAATCAAATGATAATGATGATAAATCTACCGAGGCTTCTACTTCTACTTCTGCGGATAATGCTGCTGAGATTGAAGATAGTTCAAAGCCTATTGTTTTGGTTACCAATGGCGATGGGATTGAATCGCCTGGCCTTGTTTATCTTGTTGAAGCTTTGGTCCGTGAAAATCTGTACAGTGTTCATGTCTGCGCCCCAGAATCGTGGGTTCTTTACTTTCTTCTTTTATTTCTAATGTTGGATTAGTTATTATCTCATATGTTCATTTGGTTCTATTTGGTTTGTGATGATTGATTTTCGTTGAGTTGGTGTTGTTTTGAATCATTGCATTATATGCCTTTGTTTACTTGTTGGAAATAGTTTTTTTTTTTTCTTTTGTATCTCTATGTATGTGTTGCTTCTTTTGTATTTGGATTCTTTTCCTATTTTTGGCTTGTATTTCATTCATGGAATTCTCTGTTTTCTAGTACCTGTCCTGAAGTTGGCAACATCTTGTGATTCTTTAGCTTTTAAATGTGTTGGTTTAGGGACAAATCAGTGGCTGGACATTCAGTTACTCTACGAGAAACGGTTTCTGTGACTTCTTATGAAATTAAAGGTGTTACAGCTTATGAAGTTTCAGGTACACTTTCATTTCAAGGTTATTTTTATGCTTGATATTATCCTTTATACTGTTTTTCCTTTTTCTTTAGTTTTGTCAAAGTTGAGCTACTTGCTGGTGTTTTGACTATCTTTTGTTACATTTTTTACCTATAAGTTTCAAATGCTTATATTTCGGTGATGCCACTTCTCTCTCAGGGACTCCTGTAGATTGTGTCTCGTTGGCTTTATCTGGGGCGCTCTTTTCGTGGACAAAGCCTTTGCTGGTTAGCCTTAAACTGCTGTTCTGCTTGAGATTGTCTTAGCTATTGTTATTATTTTGATATAAAAAAAACTATATAATTTGATTTGATATGCAGGTGATTAGTGGAATAAACAAAGGATCAAGCTGTGGTAATCACATGTAAGGACTTTCCCAAGCTTTATTCACCAATTTTGATCAGTTTGTTTACCCCAGTATTATGTCACAAAAATTTTCTGCCAATTTATGTCCAAACTATGATATTTCCTTGCAATAAAATCTGTATATCATCTGTATGATTTTATTTTTTTTATCTTTTTACCCTTCATAAATCGTTATATTCTTACTGCATAATGAAAGGTTGATTTGTGTCTTGAATTAACCGTAGGTTTTACTCGGGAGTTGTTGCTGGTGCTCGAGAGGCATTGATTTCCGGTGTTCCATCTTTATCAATATCGCTGAACTGGTTAGTTGATGGCATGTACTTTGTTCTTCTATCTGCTTTTGTTATGAGGAATATTTTTAGAGTTCAAAAGTGTTTACAGGAAGAAGGACGAGAGCAAAGAGAGTGACTTTAGAGATGCAGTTGTTTTATGTTTACCTTTGATAAATGCTGCCATCAAAGATATTGAAAAGGGGGCTTTCCCAAAGAGTTGCTCGCTTCATATTGAGATTCCCACATCTCCATCTGCATACAAGGTCAGAATTTCTTTAAAAGGTTTTTTAGGCAAGGTTTTTTACAGAATTCTTTTTTTTCCACTGGACAGTTTCTTCTATATAGCTTATTCCTTTTAGGCTTATAGCATAATTCGCCTTAGGTATTGGAGAGGTATAAAGCTGCATTCATCTTACACTGATGACTGAAAGCTAGAGGAGATACTAATTTACGAGTAGTGTGACATACTCAATCATGTGGTTATAGTAGTTTCATTGTTAAGGCATTGGTTTTTCGAAGCTTTTATTGTGGACATTAACTCTTCTAATGTAATTGTATGTATTAGTTTTAGATGTGTCATAATTCTTTTTGTACATTGCGATTACGAGGCAGCAACTTTTGAAAAAAAATACCCTTTTAAGGTTAATCTGTTTGGTTAACAATTAAAAAGAAGGTACATATCAAAAGTGCTTTTGGGCTTAAGCATAGAAAATGAAATAATTGAGTTTAGAAGTGTAATACTAATAGCCATTCTTAAATTTGTTATATTATATATAACTGTAAACACTAAGTTCCCTCCTTGCTCTTATTGCGTATTGTTAGGTCGGGTTGTTTCCTAGCATTCCATACCTTATGTGTTAACTTATACCGAAAAGTATAAGTGAACAAAAGGAAATGGTTTTTTCATTGAAACAAAATAGAAGTTTTAGTACTCAGATAGGTATGTTATTGGTGTTTACGCAACGCCGCATACTTTTGATAAAATGATGTATTTATTTCTTTCTACCTTATCAGAAGTATCATTCATCTCTGTGGCTTTTTACCTGGCAGGGATTCAAGCAGACTAAGCAAAGCATGTGGAGATCTTCACCAAGCTGGCTCGCTGTTTCAGCCAATCGGCATCCCCCAGCTGGACCTGGAAAGTTCATGTCCAATCAACAGAGCCTTGGCCTTCAGCTCGCACAGCTTAGTCGAGACGCCTCTGCTGCTGTGAGTCATTGCTGAATTTCATGTTATATTATTTTTTGCTTTGAATTCTTTTCAGAACAAATAATCACTATCGTGTCTCTTATTTAGTCGTATTATTTATGTTCCTTTTCTTTAGGGTGCAGCTCGTCGTTTGACTAAACAAAAGATGAATGTCGAGATTGAGACAGTCGGGGCTGCTGGGAAGTCTGACAATGCTCGTGTGAAAAAGTATTTTCGTCTCGAGGTAAAGAAAAATCTTGTCTGAAATTCTTTAAATGGCCTAGTGGCTTGCTTATGTTGAAATTCTGAGGTTTGTTTATATTTTCAGTTTACAGACAAGGAGAAGGAAGAAGCAGACGATGATTTGGATTTTAGAGCAGTAGAAAACGGATTTGTAAGTAGAAACATGTCAATGATTATCGTGATCTACTTATGTTATAATTAAAAATGTACATTTCAATTACTGACCTGCATTTTTTGTATGGAATTTAGGTCGCGATAACTCCTCTATGGCGTTCTCATCATATTGAGCCACATACACAAGCTGTAGCCTTGGATTGGATTTCTGCGCTTCAGGTGGATCGATAACCGGTGATTTTGTATACACTTCCAGTTATCTTGATTAGTTATCAGTTGATTTATAAATATACATTTCTTATTTTTGGATTCTCCATTCTAATTGATTTTTTGATAAATATTTGGTGGAGTTGGGTGTTTTTTACTTCTTCTGGAAATGTAATATAAAAGTTGCAAGTTTTCAAATTGGGGAACTTGGCTTTTCTTTGTCAGTGTTGGTTTGGATTGGTAGTGAAAAAATTTGTATCTTCTGCTTATTTTTTTAACAGATGTATCAGTTTTATGAATATTGAAAGTGGTAGGACTGATTCTGGGTATATTACAAGTTATTTCAAAACCTCTGTTCTTTTTCAATTCATTTTATGACCGTGTAGTGTGCTTCAAGAAGGAATTGTGAATGAATTCTGAATTCGTATGATGAATAAAATTAATAAATGAATTTCGTAAAATATATGGACTTCTTTGATAGCCACGTGATGAAAAATAAGTTTAGCAAATATAGTCCTTGATTATTAATATAGTTGAGCGACTTCAAGTCGAGAAAATCGTAATCGTAAATTTTATAAATTAATAAGAGGATGTTTGTGAATGCTTGTAAGCCAATAAAACTTTGTTATAGTCATTTTTTAAAGTGTTTATGATAATTTTCTTTGTACTTAAAGTAATTTATTCTTAACTACTTATAAGCAATAATAAATTATGAAAATATCTATTTAACATACAAATATATCTCATCCGAAATTAGACATGTTTTTTTTTTTTTTTTTGAAGAATTAGGAACATTTTAATTTTTAAGCTGATTTCACTGTTTATAATCTACTTAGGCTCTGTTCTTTTCAACTTATTCAACAACCTATTCAGTTCATTTCAGTATCGTTCAGTTCAGTTTTAGTTTATATATTATTGTAAATATTATTAAAGTAATTATATATATATTCAAATGAGAAAATAAAATAAAATTATTAATCATAAATTAAATAAATAGTAAGTAATAAAAATTATTTAAGAATAATATTAATAATATGTTAAAATTTGATTATTTATTATCGTTAATAACGAATAACTTTGTTTATTAACAAATAAATAAATAAAATAATTAATTTATAAAGTATTAAAAAGCATATCTATTACAATATAATTGAGGAATATTATTATTTACAATTAGGTTAATTTTTCTAATTCAATCTATGTTCATGTTGTCATTTTCACTATCCTAATTGACATGTTGAATATTGCTATAGTTTATCTCCCAAATTTGTTGTACAATAGAATTCGCACTACTAATAATATAATTGAAAAATATTACAATATTATAATTCATAGTTAGGTTAATTTTTCTAATTCAATCTTCATTCATGTTGTTATTTTCACTATCCTCATCGACATATTAGCTATTGCTTTGCTTCATCTCCCAAATTTGTTGCACACTAGAATTTCACACTACTAATTTAATTATTTTTTTTCATTTTGTAGTATTTTTAATTAAACTACATTTGTCCCAAAATAATATTTCAAAGTGTGATTTTTGTTAATACTAAAAAAGTTAAGGATCTAATAAAATATCATAATAAAATTAATGAAACAAAAATATAATATTATATAATTAAAAGGTAATTTTGTTATTATTAATATAAATAATTATTATTCAATTAAGTGTCAGTATTTTCAGTTTCAGTATAATAAACTTTAACTCAGTTTTAGTATGTTCATTTTCAGTATGTTCAATTTAATTTCAGTTCAGTTCAATTCAATTTCAACATGTTCAGTTTCAGTTGAAAAGAACCTTGTACGTGAAATAACTTACAAATTCATCGAAACATAACTTAAAAAATGAATTGATAGGGAAGTAATCATATTTTGGGCTCGTTAGAAGCCAATAATTGGGCTGGGTGAGGCCCAAACAACCTTTCCTCTTTTCTTCTCTTGTCCCTGTTTCGGTTTGTCGTCTCTTTTCCGTTCAGTCGATCTCGAAGCTCAGTAGGGTTCAGTTGAAGAAGAGGTAACCGCAGGTAGAAAATGGCCACCAAATCTGTTATTCGAACCGGAGTTTCGTTGTTGAATCGCATGGTTTTATCTAATCCGATGTTCAACAATAACACCAAGTCTCAGATTTCAGCTCACGGCCTTCAAATTACCCCGCAGCTGTTCCCTTCGCTTTCAAAATTTCAAAATTCTCTTTATTTTCCCGTACATGATAGCGAATCAATAAACAAACTTACAAACGAAGGGTTTTTGTATCCCTGTGGTCTCCCCTCTCTCCGCTTCTTCCTCCCTGATGGTACTTTCTGTCTCTCTATCATTGAATTATTTTATAAACTAAATTTGGCCATAGCTACTTTTAGGAGTTAGGATTGAACACTGCTTTTATTCTGATCGATGAATTTGCGTTACTGTTGTGGTTTTTAGTTACATAGCAGTGGTAATTAGAACCACTGCAGTAAGTGATCAATAGATTAACAATTTTCTTTATTTAGTTACATCTATGCCGCTTATGCCTGCTTATTTGTTTTCTTGCCACTTAGTAATATCAAATGCATCCGTTATTTGAAACTTGGTATTCTTAGGATTATTTACGACTTGCGAGATTGAACTTCATTTTCGAATTATCAAAGACGTGCTATAGAGGCATTATCTTCTGTTATGATAATTGGTATGGAAACAGGATGTAATGCCTAGGATCTGGATATGAGAGGGTTTGATATTTGGTTGGTTAAAGGGCCGCATTTTTAGGGAGAACTCTTTTTAGAACCTTTTCTGATGAGATTACTTCTTTTTCCTATTCCCTTTATTCAGATTATATAAGACTACATAACAGTTACTTCTGGCGACTTAACTCAGTCCCTAACTGCTTTAGATAGACATAGGCTTAAATTATTTGGCACATAACTGTCATCTCTCTTTTATGAGGCAGCAAACTAACTCACAAACTTTATATTACTCCCCACCTCAAAAGTGAGCTTGTTTACTAGCAAGAAAAAAGGACAATGAAGCATATGACATCCATTTGTACTGGATGTTAGATGGTATTCATAGCATACCAAGTCTTTTACATGAGACTAACTCCATACATGATGTGAGAATGTACATGGTAGTGCAATGATTTTGGTTAGTGACTATTAGTAAAAGGCCAGATACATCAACACCCCCCCCTCAACTTGGCAACACAAACCTAATGCCACCGTGAACTTTTGAAAGTTCCAATCAAACCCTTCAACTTGGCAAAAATGCACCAGTTTGCTCCCTCGATGCCACGTGTCAACTTCTGGTTGGAGAGAAAAAAATAAAAGAATTGCGCTTTTTAAAAGTCAAACAAACCAAATTTTGACATGTGACATTGAGAAGGCTAAGTGGTTCACTTTCGCTAAGTTGGGGGGGTTGATTGGAACTTTTGAAAGTTAAGGGTGGCATCAGGCTTTTGTTGCCAAGTTGAGGGGGATGTTGAGCATTTGACCTAAGTAAAATTTATCTACTTTGAAATTCCGGCCAAATATAAGCATAATCCATCTGTTTCTCAGTTGCTTCTGCAAAGTAGTCTGCTGGCATTGGTTCCATATATTTATTCAAATTTTGTCTTCTTCAAGCACAACAAATGAATTTATTTTACATTGTTCAAGGAAAAAGTTGTGTGCAATGAATGGACTTTGACATTCTAAAGCGGTCATGTAAAAAGTATTTGATCCTCAGCTGAACCATCAAAATTTGTTTATAACAACTTCATTACGGACCTTAGTGCCAGTGATGGATTATTTGATTCTTAGCTGGACCATCAAAATAAGAAGTCTGTTACATAACCTTTGTGATACATGTAGTATAACTTTTGTGCTTATGTTATTCAGGTGGGTCCTCGGATGAACCAATGCTCTTGTTTCCTAAGAGGACATTCCAACCTAGTACCTTAAGGCGTAAAAGAAATCATGGATTCTTTGCACGGTATACATATCTCTTCCCCATCTACAGCTTCACCTTTATTTTCTTTGAAAAACAGAGTTAACAAATCTCTGATTTTGAAATCATTAGCAAAAGAATCTTTACATGTTTTGAGTTATGTTTAACTATCTATTTATGTGTATGATATTAAGTGCTGAATTCTGTACGCTAAATGAACAGGAAGGCAACAAAGGGTGGCAGAAAAGTCATTGCTCGAAGAATAGCTAAAGGTCGGTTCAGGGTTACTGCCTAGGTTCTGTCAACATATATCTGGAACACATATCGTTGCATCGGCAATGCTTTTTTGGACTGTAGTATAATTAGAACTTGGCATTCTCTCCTTTTCGACGATTCAGCATATAATATTACTAAGTTCCTTCAGTTTAGAAATCAGTCTTACTTTGTTAACTCATTATTCTACATCTCAAATTCTCAACATTAAATCAGCCTGAATTTGATGACTACAGGACGCCAAGATGTGTATTTGTATTATGATGATATGCACGATAACTTCATTTCGCCCTTTTCATTCACAAAATATTAGCGGTATAATGGTGATAATGATGTCTTGCAAATTGCACTTGTGGTGTCTTTTAGGAGGTATAGCTCTTTCTAAATGTGGAATTAGACACCTTGTCAGGTTTACTATGCTTGCTTAACATTTTGAGTTATATTTTGCCTTTTGCCTTGCAGTAGTACATGTTGTGTCCATGCTTAGATTTTAAAGAAATCAATTTGTAAACGTATGTATATGATTTCATAGGAAAGAAAAATAAGATATTGACTGGATCAGCATTTTTTTATTTTGTGAATATAAGCTAATAATATATTATGAGAATGATTGTGGATCCACATTGTTTGGATTGTTTGTCTCGTTCGATGTAGATTAGAGTAAAGACATTCGAAACAAGCAAAAAGATGTCTTGGTGATGATAGTTATTAATAAATCGAGAGACACTGTACAAAGAAAAGAATTAGATTTTATACTTGAGGTGTAGATTGGAAATAAATACTTGATTGAACCTTCTAATAAAATACCAATTCATATTTTTGAAACTCCATTATATTGTTTACTACGTGGTTGCTAGGGGCAGTTGCCCCTCCTAACTCCACTCTTGATGAGATATTTGGTGTTGTAAATGAAGGTCTCAACTCTCATAACATGCATTTTGATAGACAAGTATAAGATTAAGCTTAAGAGAATTAGACTCTCGGTTTATATCGAGGCGATCATTTGTCATTCGTTGTGTGCGTATAAATATGATCCAATGCATAGTCTCGCATATCAACTTGTGAAAAGCTTGAAGTTTTCCTATTAAATATTACAGTATTCACTATTCATTCAATTATTTTCACTTTTTTTTTTGAAATTCTTATTAATTGATAGGAAAAACCATTCATCCTATCAAGAAAGGGTGTTGGGACTTCCTTGTTTGTGCAATATTATTGACATTCTTCACTTAACTTGTAATGTAAAAACTTGACCCCTTTCTAACTATCTTTTGACCTAATTACAAATCTAAGCTAGCTCATTTAGTAAAATTATTGTGTATCAAGGTATTTATAGCAAGTCTCAAATCTCAAACGCTTGAAAACTGTGTAATTGACATTGTTAGGCTACCTAAGAAGACACAGTATACTCTTGATGAAGACTTTCTTTTGCCTCAATTTATGACGTACAGATATAGTCAAATTTACGTATAGCCTTTCACCTTCAGCCCCACGTTACTTTCCTTCTTACCTTCTTATGCTTCAAATGAGTTCTAATTTTCATAACCTAGCAATTAATTTTAGTATTTGATGAGGAAATTAAGAATAACATTTTTTTTTATTGTGAGCTACTGGCTTCCACATCCTATGAAATTTGAATTTAGTGGTTTGTAATTTCTTTTCATCCTTCGTCGTTTAGTAGTTTCCAATATGTTGCACACTTTCTTAGCGCTTTTCGGGGGAGGGTCTAAAGCTCAAAACAAAGCACATCTTTAGCAGGAAAACATTTTTTATGCACAATAAATTTGTAAGCAGTTGAATATAGTATATTTAATAAGAAAATAATGAAAGTGAGACGCATGTCAAAATTAAAGAGCCTGTACACATATATTTATGATACCTGAGTGAGCATTACTTACGTTTGAACCAGAACTAGTAACATTTAGATTTTCCATTCAGGGATTGCACTCACAATCTCATCCCATCTTTCAGTAAAATTAAATGCACTGTTTCAAATGAATATCATATATATAATTAATGCACGAACAACAACCCTAACCCATGTATAAAAGAAATCAACAACAAATTCCCACCCAGCCAATCACATTCCTCTAACTAACCATCCCAGCTGCAATTTGAGGGAATTAAATCACTAGGGTTTGCTCCAAACTGACCATTTGAAAACGCTGATATTGATGATGACATTATTGCATCAATGTACTCCATTTGATTTGATACCATTGATCTCCCAAGTGGGTCAGCTACCATTTCTTGAGAACCAGATGTTGATTCAATGATCTCACATAATTTTGGCATCATTGGCCCCATTATTCCTTGATTTTGATTGTAACACATCATCTCATTTTCTGGTTTAATTTGACCATTAATTTGATCTGCAAGATGTTGAGGATTAAAATAGGGCAAAGCCCAAGTTGGATCAAAGGAAGTACTAGATGATGAATTGCCATTTTCTTGAAATGGTTGAGGGATTGAAAAATTAGCTAAATGATTATCAACATTGAAACTTTGAAGCATTGCATTTGGGGATTGAAGGTATAGCTGAGATTCATGTGGATGGTGAGCAGTTAGGATCAAATTAGGGTTTGATGTAAGAGAGAAGAAAAATTCATGATCAGAAAGAGTGTTTCCTAAAGTTGGAATTTGAATTTGTTCTTGAGATATTAGCTTCTTTTTTATGCTCGAATTCCAGAAATTCTTCACTTCATTATCCGTTCTTCCCGGTAAATGCTTTGCTATTTGTGCCCATCTGTGTAAATTACAACAAAGTTAAATCAAGGTTTGTAAATTTATTCTTTGTAGGATCATATAGAAGTATATGTATACATGTTTGTGTTAAACCTGTTGCCTAAAATGGTGTGGAGTTCAACAATGAGAGCGGCTTCTTGAGGCGAAAAACTCCCACGTTTAAGGTCTGGTCTTAGATAGTTTATCCATCTTAATCTGCAGCTTTTTCCGCATCTCTGCAATCCTGCACCAAAGATTATATTAGTTAGACCGAGAAAAAAGAAGTAGAAGCGGATGAAGAAGAAAAATCAAATTCTTCGAATTTAAAAACAAGAAATTCATTTAAGACATGAAATTTTGACCCTTAAACATTCGAGATTCATTTTATTTTGAGAAAGACAAGAAATTGATTTATGTCGAAGAATCAGAAGCTCCAGCATAGGACTAGCAGCCTAATTTGTAGACTCAAAAACAATATATTCAAGAAATGATTTGTGCATATCCAAGAAAATCATCTAGAATTGGCTTCGACCAATAAATTTTAAAGATTCATTTATTTTGAGTTTTAAAATAAAATAGATTCAAGACAATTGCTCTACATGTCGAAGAATCGGAAGCTCTAGCTCCAACAATAAGACAAGCCGCCTAACTAATTGGTAAGAAATGGCACTTCTGTTTATTTTTGCTGAATAAGTAGGGGAGAGAATAATTAGATAAAAATACCCGCAAGTTTAGGAACAGAGCTCCAGCAGCCATGGCCATAGGTTGAAATGTAGTTGATGAGTTTTTCGTCTTCTTCTGGAGACCACAGCCCTCTTTTCACTTTCTGTTTGTTGCAGCATGAATGATGCCCCATCGATCTCTCTCAACCTATGTAAACGGAAATCGAAATCGAAACAGACACCAGTAAAAGCCGATTATACTTTCTCTCAACCAACCTATGGCAGACAAAGATGATTGGATATTGTACATATAACAAAAGTAGTGCAGTTACCTAACAAGAACAAGAAAAAGAAGCAGTACAATACAACACAGAGTTTGGTATAGTCCTATACAAGATTACAAAATAATAATGGTGAAGAACAAGAAGATGAGATTGAGGATTTGTTGCAGAGAGAGAAAGAGAGAGAAGAGGAAAAAGAAATTAATGAGAAGAGATGTACAGATGTGGCCCCAAATTAGGGTTTGTGGACAAAAGGCTAAAAGCTGCTGAATTTTACAGTGAGCCCTTATGCCTTATAATGGGATTCTTCCCCTCTTTAATTTGACTTTCCTAAGCATGGTCATGCCATGTCTTTGTGCTCGTGTACTTCATGCATACCCTTTGTGGGGACATTACAGGTTAACGGTAAGGAGGCTTGTTGTGTTAAGCGAAAAAAAAAAACAATTGCAATCTATGAGACTTGTTTCACATTGGTTGTATAACCAATCAACGTGAAGTTTATAGGTTAATGGGTTCTCTTATCATTGGACTAATCTTTTGATGAGCTTTCATATTTAACCTATAACACTTGGTATTCAAAGCCGAACTTCGAGTGGTGGCTCACTAGGTGGTGGCCGCGACCAATGTGATAAACGTAGTCGTAATCAACGAGGTTCGGAGTGGTGGCCCACAGAAAGGAGACATGAAGAAGTCAGTCGTGACCAACGAGAACATTGGCCGTAAAGAGGAGTCAAATGTTATGTAGAAAAGATAACAGTGGCAAGATATAAGACTTGTCCCACATTAGTTTTATGGGTTAACAAATTCTTTTATTATTGGACTAATCTTTTGATATGCTCTCTCATTTAACCTATAACATGTTACAACACTAGCGACTTTCATCCATTGTTGGAAAATTTTTGTCTCGTAAACTCATACCCCAACAAATTTCTAGAAAATTATGGATATGCATCCTAGTTGTAAGTAGGGATGGCAACGGGCCGGATCAGGACCGGGTCCAGCTTAGACCCGGTCCGGATCCGTTTGAATGTGACCCGGATCCGTTGGATCCATAATTTTAGGATCTAGATCCGGATCCCACGGATCCGGATCTATAAACAGATCCAAAACGGGTTCATGTAATTAACATCAAATTCTTAGTTTCAGCTGCCATACTTGTACATTTCACCTAATTTTAAATAGTTTACATGCTTATTTAATTATGTTTATGTAATTAGACTTACGTGGATCTCAAATAATATTAACTATCCAGTATTTTCAAGGTAAATAATAAATAAAAAAATACAATTAATCTTTAATTACGGATCTGGGTTTCATTGTAAAATCTGGACTCAAATCCGACGGGCCTATAAAATTAAAATCCAAATCCTAAAAAAGGGATCCGGATCGGGTCCAGAATCCGTTGTCATCCCTAATTGTAGGTAAATAGTTGCAAAAATTTAGGGAAGTTATGTCTCGCCATGAAAATCTTGACACCGACACTAGTCTTGGTGTTTTGACGTGGATTTTGAATCTCTCGCACTAAGTAAAATTATCTGGACTTTTTGTGGGAGAGCTCCTACCTTAGGTCTACTTTCCTAATTTGATGGTCATGACGCTCGAAATTTCGTCTTTAGAGTGGTATAGTTATTTTCGGTCATAGCTTTTTATATCTTTATTTTATGTTGATTCTAGAAAATGTTCGTTGTACAAGTTGACTTTTGTGACATCTCACATAGATTTAATTTCCGTTGTCACTAGAACCTCCAAGAGTGAAGGCCATATATAATTCGTCTCGTAAATTCAACTGATGAGTAAAATCGCTATATTCAAACTCTAAGCACCTAATTTATTTATATTTTTGGAACTAAATACCTAATTTAAGAGATTCTAATACAATAAAACAATCTTACCCTAAATTGCACTTCGCAATACACTTATATTGTTAATTCTTAACTTTATAGCATATACTAAAATTAATTATTTTAACTTAAGCCCATGCTTAAAAAAGGTACCTCAATCTCTTTAGCTCAAGGATAAGGTGGTAATTAAATAAAAAATACATAATAAATTAATTATTTACCTTTATGAACCCTAATTTTCGGCCATGTATTTTTTTTGAAAGAAGATTTAGGCCATGTATATTTATTTTATTATACAATAATGATAATTATTTGATATGAAGAAATGTTTTTCTTTGGAATTCATCTTTATAATGCAAATGATAGGACGGTGATCACCCCACTATGTAGGGCTTTTTCTTAAAAAAATTTCCCTTATACATATGAATAATTAGTTGCATTTATTTATTAGACATACAGAATCCATCTTTCATTTTTCAAAAGAAAATAAAAGATAAAACTTTTTATTGCTTTTCATATGCATGAGAAAATAATGTTTTTAGCAAATTTTAAAACATGTTTCAATTTGAACAATTTAAAAAGAGCAATAAGTTGAGAAAACTATAAGAAAGTAACTGTGATCAATTAATAGAATACAATAAAAATTATATTTTCATAGAATAGCTGGAATTGAGTTCTTAGCTGCCGAGTTTTGTCACGTCACTATTTCAGCACTTCGTGCTGAATCTCTTTCTATGCTAACTTCGAAAGTTGATAATAGTATTCTTTTTATGCTGTTTATTAATGATTCGTTCGGGTTATCTTATATTGTTTGAATTTTTCTGAATTCTAAAAGGCTAACTTCGACCTTTAGCTTGTCTCGTTGATTTCATTGAAATGATGATGTTACTGCTTATTATTTAACATAATCAACTATTTATTTGGATGAAGTAACAAGAGTTCAATTGTTTAACCCTTGAAAATGCGTTGTTCACTAATTTATTTGCTTTTATACAAATCCTTTCACTTCATACAAAAAATTGGGTTGAGATTTTTTTGCAAAGTGTGCTTATTAAATAACGACTAGACTGAAGTAGGTCATATAGTAGCATAAAAAGTGTGACAAATGAAAAGTGACAATGTAAACATCTTTTGTACAAAAAAAATTCATTATTTTTGGCTGAAAAATATCATGATAATTTCATTTATCACGACAAAAAATTTGATACCAAGAATCATTTAGATAAAATGAGGACAATGCAATCAATAATCATCTTAATTTTTTAAAAAATTGAAAGTCAAAAGATTATTGTATAAAACATGTCGTGTTATGATTAAATTTGGAATTCATATTGCCTTTACTTAGCAATAATGAAACAAATGCAGTGGTCCATATTTATTTTTGTTTCTCAATTAAGCAATTACTTTTATTGAGACTCAAATAATAAATCTAGATTAAAGAGGAAATTTTTTTTTTTTATAAGATTAGGGACAGGAAGAAAGAAGCGAGGGTGACATTAGTCCCTCAATGAGAACGCCGCTTACAGCCCACACCCGAAGGCAGGCCAAGGAATTCCCATCATGGGGGGACCCACCCTTCCCCACTCCGAACAACGCCCCTAAATAAAATTTATTAATAGAAAGTAAAAAAGTTGATACAACGAAAAGAAGAAAAGTAAGCTGAAAAACTAAAAGACGAAGCTATCTAAAACGATAATTACAAAAACCATTAAGATCATGAAATAACAGTCCACGGC
>CATIWQ010596464.1:0-13856 GCA_949673415.1 Euphorbia schlechtendalii
TATATATGATACCAGCGAGATACATAAATAAACAGAAAATACTGATAAGCAACAAAGATGCCTTAATTAATATTAATAATAATTCAAAACCATTTGTACATTATAACTAATAAGGATATATCGCCCTAATTGCCTCTAGGGCATACATTATGTCTAATGTGCAGCTTTGGTATGAAAGCTTTGAGGAATTTGTTGGTGAATTAAACCAGGTAGTGAACATGCGAACTAACATGGCAGAATTTCAAAACTTAAAGTTAACCTAAAAGGAACTATTAAGCATGGCATGATTGATATAATCTTAATTGCAATGTTTCATAGATTCATTAGGTTTGTAAAACTTATCAAAAGAAACCTAGCATCTAAGTATAGAGCGTTACCAGTTGATGTGTGCCTTCTTTTTGTGGTAGAGCGATCCCTTAGAGAAATCGAATAGCACTTTCTTGCAAAATGGGCATATAAAGAAAGATAGGTGCCCCGAGTAGAGGACAGTCAACACTTTATTAGCACAAGCCTCCAAACTAGGACATCCTTTATAACAAGTCAACATGAACCCCACTAATTAAAACCTCATGAGGAGGGAGAACATGTTGGTTAACTAGTGGCTGCTAAACCCCTCATAGACCAACCTAGAATAACTACAGTGGCTCTTTTAAAAAAGAGGTAGAAGCCTTCAAAAGAATTCTGCATATACTAGAGAAACTTGTGGAGGATCTCAAAATAATTCACAATAGAAAAAGAGTCAAGCTCAAAAGGAAGGTTGAACTGAAGTGATGAATGAAAGATGAGGAAGGTTCATATTTATAGGAGAAGGGGAGCAAAACTTGCTCCTAATTTAGCAATGTGGGATGGGGAATTTCCCATCCCACACTAGGTCACCTACGTAGAGCCCCAAGCTCCGTGAGTTGACCCACGCACACATCCAGCATGGGCGGGCTATGCGAAGCCCTCATGGGCTTCCCTTGACCTACAAGCAAGGCTTGTGGGACTTCCCGTAAACCTCGCTTGCAGGTTGGTGGTATTCCTGCACTACAGCCCACCACCATGCGCTAGCACATGCTGGCTGCCTGTGAGCCCTTTTGTGCTTGCGTGGCTGCCATACAGGCCCCCTCCTGCGAATAACTTGTATTTGCGAGGCCCACTTACAACGGGTTAAATTCCCTTGCTCAACCAATTGCATTTTCCCAATTCCTCTTTCAAATATTATTCTAGTTCGACCATTTAATGGTCCATCCAAAATGAATTTGACTACCCCATTTATTCCCGATATTGAACCCATCTATAAGTTCTTTATTTAGTCTAGTGAAGGTCCAATGTGTGTGACCTCATAGGATCTCAAAGTATAAAGCCACTAGAGGTTGACCTAAACGTGGCTTCTCATCCAGGAACCTTTAGGCTAGTGTTCCAGACTAATATGAAACATGATAAGTCCAGATGATAAAATGGGCTTTCTAGCAAAGGCATATGATCCCCTCGGAATGTCATGTGCCCGTGACTTGATCCGGTTCTGCAATAATAATAGTATAATACACTCCTTTCATCATGTTAAGTACCATTTAGTTTATTAAGCTCGAATAAAATGTTAGCTATGTAATAGCCATAGTTATCTGGAACTAGACTTGTTCTTAAAGAACATCACTCGCCTGTATGTAGTGAGATTGACTAGAAACCTATTCTATTAAACTCATAATCTGATTAAAGGTTTATGAGTGTCTCACTTCAACAAGAGGCCTGAAGGTACAACTCTCATTATATATATCAGGAGTGATGGATCCCATCTTAACTACTCGGCTAACCAACGAACAGTCATCACGATAACCGTAATCACCAATATCATCCTAATCAACAAGGTATGTATAAGTATGATTCAAAGTATAGCAACTTCCGCACAAAGTAACTAGTATCTCAGGCGTATTAATAACAATAATTCATATATTTTAAAATAATACTATATTACAATTAAATTTATGAATGATCATTAATTATTATAATAATAATTAAATTATTATTACAAGTTATCCTAATTTTTATTATATTTTCAATATTCCATACATTTTAAAATAATATTATATTACATTAAATTTAATCATTAATTGTAATAATTATTAAAATTATTATTACAGGCTATCATATTATTATTACTATATTTTTAATTCTGAATATTGTTATTTGACCTTATTTGTTTTATTATTATTATTAAAAATGATCTTTTATTATTATTTTAATTATTATCAATATTTAAAAAATATTAATATAATTTATTTATTCATTAAAAAAATTATTTATTAAAAAAATAATTGTTATTAATTTTTGAAAATATTATTAGCTACTATTTATAATTTATGAATATTAATATTAATTAGTAAATATTAAATATTGAAAATGAACTGAAACTAAACTGAATTAACATTCAATTGAAAATAACAAAGCTTAAGCATTCTGTTCGTAGGCAGTGAAATAATGATGTAATATGAGCATTTGCATGATGCACCATTATCATTAGGTTGCCTAGCTGCGGGGCTAAAATGTTCGCACTTAATCCCAATTCGGATTCCATTAATGAAGTAAAACCCTTGTGCCTCGGTCATTCCATGTGTCCTTATTGGATTCCATAAATTTTTTAGAAATACTAGCCAATTCCCTTATTGGGTAAAATATTTTTCCTTTTACAAGAAAGAAATAATATTTTTACTTTTCCTAATTTTGTTATTTTGTCTTTATTCTTTTACCATAAACAGTTTCTTCTTATTCAAATTTCTTTTCTCTCTCTTTCTCTCTCTCTCTCTTCGTCTTCTTCTTCTTCAAAATCAAGATGTTTGTGAATTGAATTCTCATCGAATCACAACTTGTTGTTGCGATTTTATCTCATTCCGATTTCATCATCAAATTTCGATCTAGATCCAAATCTGTTGCTGCGTTTTTTTCATTCTGATCTCTTCATTAGTTTTCCGACCTGTGTTGCTGCCTCTTTTCATTCCTTCGATTTGTTCTGATGTGTTTTATATGTACTCCGGTTTGCTTTTTTCTTCGATTTGATTTTCCGATTTTGGATAATTTTTTTCAGTTTTCTCTATGTTTTCTTGTGATTTTGTTCCGATCTATTTTTTTTTACTGTGTTTTGTTTTATTCTCTGCTCTTTTTTCTTCTTATTTGTGTAGATCGCAATTTGTGCTTTTCAGATTTATTCAATTTGTTTCAGTTTTCTGATGAGTTTCGTTTCAGTTTTGATGCGATTTCACGATTTGTTTCAATTTTTATTCCTTTTCTGATGAGTTTAGTTTTCCTCCGGCGAGTTTAGGTTTGAACGATGTTTTGTTTTCTGTATTTTTACTCAGCATTTTCTGTGCAAGATGTTTACTATTTTGGTGCATTATGATGGAATTCGGACATATGATTTCAAGTTTCTCAAGTATGAAGATCGTGGTGTGATTGTTGATAATTTTGTTAGTTTTAATTTATTTTCTGACTTCCATTAGAATTCAGTTTCACATCATGCCATTATACCTAGTATAATGACTATTATACCTGGTATAATGACTATTAAACCTGGTATAATGACTTTTATACCAGGTATAATAATCATTATAACCAGTACAATGACTAATATAAAAACGTATACACATAATTGGAGATAAATAAAGTATTAAGATTAAGTTTCAACTTTCGCATTTGAATAGTATATGGTCATTATATACATGGAGTGTCATATTTCACATTAGAATCCAATTTTCAGATCATGCAATTATACCCGGTATAATGCAAACTAATTTTATCAAAAAATAATTGAAAAATAAAAAAAAGTATTAAGATCAGCTTCAGATTTCGCATTTGAATAGATTTATAGTCATTATACCAAGTGTAATGACTATTATACCCGGTATAATAGTCAACATAACAAATAATTTCATAGAAACATTCAAATCATTGAAGATAATGAGATTTTTAAGATCTAATTTCAAATTTCATATTCGAACAATGTAATAAACATTGTACATGGTATAATGTCTGTTATACCAGGTATAATAGCTGTTATACCTGGTATAATAATTATTATACCTGGTATAATAAATATTGTACCCGAAATCGGTGGTTATTTTTATATTCACGTATTTTGAAAAATCAAAACTTCTTTAAAATCAAAACTTAAAATATGAGGTTTGTAAAATTGCACCATAGTATGATCTACAATTATTTTTTACTTTTTCTGGTATTTCCATAAAAACCCATAAATTTTTTCAGCCTTAACGGGCCTAGTTTCTACCTTGTTTCACTTGGCCTATTTTCATCAATTACTAGCTCATTTATCATATTAAATGCCATTAAGGCTTAACCAAAACCATTGACTTATTTATGTATAACATTATAAGACAAACTGAGTCTCGCCACCCTCATTCTCACATATTTTCAGTTTTCAACTTCACAGCAAATAAACGCTCTTCTTGACGTAAGTTCAATTTATTATATTGAGTGTTTTCTTTTCTTTTCTGCCGAAAGAATCACAATATCTCATTTATTTTTTGTATTTAACATGAGATGAGATACATTATTATACATATGCTTTATTCTGTTGTTCAATGTTTAAAAGTTACAACTTTTTTCTTTGATCTTTCAAAGATTTGTCTAATTAAGATTTTCTTGATTTAATTTTTGTCTTCTTTACATTTAATGATTTTGTTATTCTATAACCTAGATTTACAATCTTTCCCCAATTTCTCCATCATTGTCTTGATATATCATTGAAGAGAGCAGGATCAACTATTGCGACAAATCTTTAGTAATCTTCGGAATTGAGCGATTACTTAATTATATTTCATGGTACGTCATTCACTTTCTTTCTTTGCATTAATTTTTCTATAAACTGAGAATTGTTGTTGTTGGTTAATTCAAGAAACTAAATGTTCTTCAAAATTTGAGATAATAGTTGTTGATTATTCAAGAAACTAAAGATTGTTAAAAAAATTGAGATAATAGTTGTTTGTTATTTAAGAAAATAAAGATTGTTAAAGATTTGACATAACAATTGTTGCTGCATTTCCTTTGTTTATGTTAACTTTGTCCATGCATTCCCTTCAATGTTTTATTTTCTGGAAACCAAGAATCCGAATATTCTCCACTTAGTCATACAACTCTGTAGTTTTTGGTGATGATAGATCTTTAGTTATCTTTCGAATTGACCAGTTTTTTTATTCTAGTTTTGGAGTTTTTGGATTTATCAATGGCAGGTTCTGAAGTCGAGCTATATATGGCCAAGTTATTAGGGTTTTGAAAATGAGAGAGTGTTTGATTATGACATGGTTTCTTGGTTTGTAGTCAGTTTGAATCCATCATTATTCGATTATACTTCCAAATCCCAAAATATTTAGGAGTGTTTGAAGTCTATTCTATCTGTAAGTTGCCATTTATCTGTTATCAGTTTATATTAGTTTTCTATTCTAATATATATCGTTTTAGGTTATTGTTTAGTCTTTCCTTAAGGTTGTGGATCCAGGGTGTTAGTTATCTTATAGGCATACAGACTATTATATAGATGATAATACTGCAATATAAGCATCCCAAATCAAATATATGAATATATAGTTCCCTATTTTGCTCTCTAATTCTGTTTTTCCTCACTTCTCCAGTCTAAGATCATGTATTTGTAGTAATTTGCAAGCTTTATGTAGATGATTTGTTTTATGAAATCTGTCTTTTGATATATTTCTAACATTCTCATTCCATATACTTCATGGAAACATTTTGCAACTCTTAAGTTGGAGACATTATTAATGATTTTTGACGCGATTGATAATGAAGTGATTAAATTTTTTGGATGTAATTTTATTGATTATAGCTCGATTTTTCGGGGTTAACTTGTTCCATGTTTCATGACTAATGCTTTATCCAGATATGTTACAGAGTAGTCGATTTTTTGAGAAAATGCTTGATAAAAGAATAATCATTGGTGTGTTTTGAGCTGTAGCGTTGAACAATGTCTAAATAGCGACTTTGAAAAATTAGCTTGTTTGTTTAGGAATTTGGATTTTGAAGAGGTTGGGTATCGTTTCAAGATATGTCAACTTCGCTTTGAGAGATATTCAAATTGAGTTAAATCTAACGAACCTTGAAATGAATCTTTTAGGTTAAGATGCAGATGACAGATTAGAAACCAATGTTTCTTTATTGTTGTGTTTATAAAGTGTAAATATTTTCTTGCGTGGTAAAATTTAGATGCTTGTGTGTTCTCTTCTGGATTGAGCTTGTTAGTGACCATATTGATAAAAATAAAACCATACGTTCCATGTTTCGATTTTGAGCATGCAATATTACTTCCTCTATCGTATGAAATAGAAAGGTTAAGTATTCTACTTTCTTATTTTTCTAGAAGAAAATTAAGATTAATTCAATCCTTTATAATTCTATACCAACTCAATTAACTAAGTAACAACTGGTCCAAGTTTTTTACCAAAAAAAAAAACTAAGCAACAACTTTGGTTCTGTTTTCTAATATTGTTAATATAACAATTTGGTGTGCTATATATATTAATAAACCATGCAATTTGATTCTGTTTAATTAATTATTTTTGACTTGTCATATTTTATGCGTTTTGTCTTTTATAGAAGGAAATATGTAATTTGGATGATTTGTTGGTTTGCTTGGTATAGTTTTTCTTATAAAAAATTAGGGTTTGAGGAAAAAATGTTGTACTTTCATTAAAATTGTACAGACCTTGATTATTTAGTGTGTGCATTTTTGTATCCCAGTGCAATATATCGATTATACAAAGTGGGAGTAGATTGGAAGAGAAGCTATATCAGCCACCGAAAGCACGTTTCCGCAATTGTTGAAGTACCCCCGACGCCGATCGAGTAGTGCATCGATTATATTATTTAATTGTTGGCGGTAAGATTGTGATGCCCACCTCCACCGCCAACAATTAAATAATATAGTCAATGCCACTTCTCTATAACAAAGTAACCAGATCAATCAATGACATGACGTTCGCCCAATTGTTCAAATCCCCGAAGTCGATCGTTTAGTGCATTCATCGTATTGTTTGATTGTTGGCGGTGAGATTTTGATTCTAACCTCCACTGCCAACAGTTAAATAATATATAATCAATGTCACTTCTCTGCTGCACAGTAACCAGATTCCACTGACAGGATGTTCGTCCAAATGTTGAAGACCCTGACACCAATCGAATTGTCCATCGACTACATTGTTTATCTGATGGCGGTGAGGATTTCGATGCCCTCTTCCACCACCTATGTAGCTCGGAAACGGAAATCGACATGGAAACGGAAACGGGGAAACACCCTTTCTAAAAAATATAGGTTCGGAAACTGTGAGAAAACGTCTAAATAATAAAAATTTAGGGGTATATTCATAAATATGAAAAATATAAAATTTCGCACATATTATTTCATTCTTATATAAAATACTAAAAAACAAATTTACATGAGTAATGGCTATTTCATGAGTAATGGCTATTTCATGAATTTTAAAATAATTTTATTGATTATAAAGCAAATTTACATGAGTAATGGCTATTTCAAAAGATTAAACAATAGTAAATATGATTATCGAAGATAATAAAGTTTCTTGAAATCTGAAAGTTGTGTCATATTTCTAAATCGTAATAATGTAACTATATAAAATGGAATAAAACAAATTTTTATAATATAATAATATCATTAATAATATATATAATGAATTGAGGTTTTAAAGTCTTAGTAGTTTGAATATATTAGAAAGTTGAGTTTTGTGAATAAATTAAAATTGGGTCTTTCGATATGAGGAATTGCTAGGAAACGGTTTCCGAAATTTACGGAAACGATTTTTCAACTTTCATTAATTGCAGAAATGGCCCCGAAACTTTTCGTAGGGGTTTCCTAAGATTTACGTTTCCGAAACGGATGAGAAATGTGGAAATGGCATGTCACAAGAGTTTCCGTGCTTCCTAGTCCACCACCAATAGTTAAATAATGTAATCTATGCCATTGCAGAGTAACTGGATTAGTCACTAATAGAACATTCACCAAATTGTTGAAGTACTCAGTGCCAAGAAGTGAATGGGTTTCAATGCCCATCGCCAGCAGCTAAACAATATAATCCATGATGCTTCTCCATAGATGAAAAATAAAGGTAATGAAACCATTCGATTCAAAAAGTTAAATTGGCAAATTAATCATGGTTGTAGCAAATATATGATTCCAAACAAGGAAAACTTTATCACATCCTTTTTCATAATTAATTTATTAGATTAATTTGCAACTACCAACTTAATTTACAATTTATAAATATTATTTGTAAGGTAAACATTTAAAATATAGCGCATGGATTTTTTTTTAACTTGATATTTTAAGCTAATAAAACAACCAATTCATATTGAAAACATAAAATCAAACTGAAATCGAACAAAATTGTGTTACCTTTTATTATACTACTACTACTACTACTACTATTATTATTATTATTATTATTATTATTATTATTATTATTATTATTATTATTATTATTATTATTATTTCTAAAATTATTAGTTTTAATATGTTTCTTTTAAAACAAACTAGTCAATTCCAAAAATTTATAACGATTCATCATCATATGTTGCTAGGTATCAAGCATAGTCATTTGTATGTTAGCATTTTATATTGGTTTGAAGAAAAAAGACTATCACCGTTGTGAGCATGGAATTTTGCACCAGATTGCGCATTCAATGATGACTACTTTTCAGGATTTTTATCCTTGCATTACACAATTTTCGATTATCTGAAGATTTCCAAATAGGAATGTTCTTCCTTGCCAATCTAAGGACTAAAATTATTTTTTAAGACTTTAAAAAAAAATTAGATTTTGGTGAAAATTAATTTATTGAAAATATTTCAAAAAGAAAATTAAATTTTTTTTAAAAAATATTAATCAGGGAGGAATCGCGAACCGGCCTTGCCGGAAATCTAGCGATGGGGACCCTAGCCGGAATTCTAGCGAGGCCAGCCTTGCTAGAATTCGGGCTAGGGTTCCCCTCGCTAGAATTTTTGGATATTTTGGGAGAAATTTCCCCTATAAATACCGGGTCTTTTTTGGATTGAAGGAGTCCGAAATTTTCAGAAAAAGTCTGATTTTGTCAAGAATAAACAACACGAGAAAAACACAAATACTTTCTTTCAAAATCCTCCAAATATATTCAGATCCAAAGCACGTTTGGATCCCGAAACCTTTTTGATTTTCAAATCAACATTCTTCTATTTCTTCTTCTTCTAAAATCCTCAGATATTCTCTGGTTTAAAACAAATTTAGAACTCGAGTATGATTATATTTTGGAAAAATAAACACTTATTTTCCACACAAACACCAACTAAAAAACGAACGAGGAACGCTCCCAGGGATCAAACGGATACGCAGAAGTGGATTCACACCAAAGGGTAAGCCTCTGAGTTCCTAGAGCTGCTTATTTCGTGCTCCTTGATTTTTCTTAATTTCATTTTACATGTGGACCTAGGGATTATTTTATTTTATTTCTTTGTAAATATTTTTGTAATATTTATCCTTCTTTTCTATTTATGGAAATTCATGTTAGATTACCCCAATAACAGACCTCACATTATTGTCATGCGGTCATTTTCACTGATAAAAAACTATCAATATATTTGTAAATAAAATGAATCATTTTATTTCTAAACAAGAATTTTCAATCATCGATGTTTTCAATTAGGCAACGCAGGCCTCGTCAAAATTAAATCGAGCATACGTGTAAATATTCGTGTTGTGCTATATGCCCTATACTAACCTTTGTAAATGCAAGTTAGATGTATGCCTAGGTTTTATTTTCCTTCGTGTATTGCAAATATTTTTACAGAAATTGTACTTAATAGATTAGGCAGGCGGTTGCATCCTCCGAGTTTTGTAATTTATTAATTTATTTTTCTGCATTTATTTACTGCTTTATGTATGGATTTACTGCTTTCAGCATGCATGTTAAATCATACACTATAAACTCGAAAACAAAATAAGTGCGAATATAAACAATTAAGAAATAACGTTTTTTGTAGATATAATATAATGTGATCTAATAAGAAATAACAAACTTATCCCGAACTCGAATCTCTATGTCTTAGTGGGCCATCTCCAGGACGTTAAGCCTCACAAGACTTTAAAAACTGGAAGAGCTAATCTAGGTGGCGACTCTAAACTAAGAGACGGCGGATTCAGGTTTGATCAATCTAAAAATGTTTTCGATTTAAACTTTCCGGGTCCCCGACCCGATACATTTTTATTTTCAACAAAAACACCCCGGTGGACCACATCTCTCATTCTTCGCACGCTCTCAGCCCATCACTCTGTGTCGTTCGCTCACAGTCGCGACACAAGCCATGGGCATCCCAACTAAGTTGGCACCCCCAAAGAACTTGAGAAACGACAAGACCAAAAATCCATTAATAAAATAAGACTAGAAGAATAGTCTCGAGGAGAGAATATTCAAATCTAGTTAAGTACAAGAGATAAATATGTTCGGATTAGTAAATATATCTGACACCTCGAAGCCTAGTGAACTAGAGCTATTACATTTAAAGACAAACCAAGTAAAATAAATGCACGATAAAGTGTAATCCTCCAAGCTCAAAATTCCTTCAAAGACGAACTTATTCCATCAATTTCAAAGCAACCAAGCATAACAAAACCAAATGGATATGACAAATTCTCATTTCAGACCCCTATGAAAAAATGACCTCTAAAGGATGAGAAAACCATACCCCGTAGATGGCAATGTCACTACGATCCCAAAGATTTTAAACAATTGTTTCCTAGTTGCTGAGCTTCCCACGCAATGAAATATGGCATGTTCTAAGGTTTCAGGATCCTTGCAAAAGGGACACTTCACATCGGTAATGTTACGACAACCTCTATGCATTAGAAAGCTTAGTGTCGAAAGCCTCCTATGCAATTACAACCAGCCAAAGAACTTATTCTTCGGAATTAACCTTAAGTTCTGCAATAATATAAAATGGACCAAGGAAAAGGGGCTAAGGTAAAAATCGATAAAAAAAACTTGGCCGAGTACATCTTACTCTCACGTGGTTACCAAGTGAAACAGTCATTTCTATGGCCCCAAACCAGTGGATGCTGTTGTCCCCCTACAGCCGTCACGTCCCCAACGCCAAAATTGGATGGGCAAGCTAGAACGATCCAGCGCCTTAAATCGACGCACCTTTCTCTCATCATAATCTTCAAGTTTCACTTCCAAAAAGATTGAGAGAAACTATCCTCTCCAAACAAAACCGAGCAGTCTAGCCGTGCACTATACAACTTCATATTACACAATGCAAATACATCAAGAAATAAAATTACCAAGGAGACATTCGTCATCTAATTATCATACAAAAAGGAGCAGAACTTGCCTAACCCAATGGTTACCTTTGTGTTAGACTTAAACAACTCCCAAAATTTCACATTATCAACACAACACAAAAAAAATAGTCCTCCAAACTTGTGAAAAATTCTTAGTATCAACATATTCTAAGGCTTCCCAAGATGGGAAATCATTTCTATCCACACAAATTTGCCATCATAACGAGTTAGGTTCCACATGCTTAAGCTTTCAAATCCACTTAAGAAGAAAACTACCATTAGTTAACTTGAAGTCTCTAATGTATAAGACACCCAACTATTTAAGCAATGCTATGGTACTCCAACTCACTTTCCTTTCCAAAGAAAATTGCACATAAGTTGAGTAAGTTTAACATTCACCATGATTGGCATCTTGAAAAGTGATAGTAAATATCGAAAGAGCCAAAAGAACTGATTTGATAAGAGTCACTCTTCTCGAATAAGAGAGGCATTACCCTCTCAAACTAGATAAATGATTCTGGAACTTTGCTATTAACGGGTTCCAAGAAGTCGTGGGTAACCTCTTGTAGCTTAGCGATGCACCCAAGTAAGTAATCAGAAAGCTCTCTATTTTGCACCTAAAAATATCCACGCAAGAATGAACAAAGCTATCAAGAACGTTAATACATGTTCACCACATTTCTAGTGATAAGTTTAATAGTTTGTTCACAAGGTTCGGCTATATATCAATGGTGCCAAAAACTTGTTCACGAAAAATATAGGTGTTGTCAGTACCTCTTATCAAATAGAAAAATGATGATAACTGCAAGTATACAGTTGCGGCCATGTTTTGAAAGATATCGATCCCACAGGGAAGGACTAGTTTTAAAGATCGAAAAGGAAGATAAAATAAAGAAAATAAAATATATTAAAGTAAAGGTTAGGAAATAAGGATTAGAATGAAAAAAGAGTAAATATAGGTATGAAAGATTAGAGAACCTAAATATATAGATTTTCCCTACGAAATAAGGATAGCAGAGAAAGCATGCAAGTTCAACAAAGATGATACGATTCACTAAACTAATCTAACAAACTCTGTTCTAAATACCCAGATGTTCAATTATTCACCGCAGAGCAACACATGAAATGACTTTTCTAAACCTAGTGCAAACGAATTATTATATAAACCTGGATAACGTTAATACTATGCTTAGTAATGGTCTCTCTCACATGGCCAAATTTAGCAAGTTACCATTTCAAAAATGTTGGTTCACTAAACATCGTTATATCACAGATCCAGTGATTATAAACGATATCGTCAATCCCGAAATTACTCTTAAAATTAACTCCAACCCATATAACGTGATTAACATAAAAGATTTAACATGAAATACGCATTATGACACATAAACATATCATAAACTTCGAAATAGAAAGTATAAGTAGAAAGCAAAGCAAAGTTGTAAGGTATGCAAGTGAAAGCTAAAGTTGATCAAACCGTATCCACTCTTTCATGGGAGTCGTCAGTTCCCGCAATTCCTACATCTGCTTTTAATTCAGTCTCGACCTGTACAGAACCTCCGCTAGGATGATATTCTTTGTGAATATCGAACAAACGAATATTGAAGAATGAAAATTTTTATTAATAAGTGATTTGCAAGTACACTTATACAACAATCGCTTGAGAATATAGAGAAATCTAGTGATCGAAACAAGGATTCGAATCACTTAAACATTTTCTCGCTAACACTTATGAACGTAGCGAACTCTCTATCTATATACACACTATATTTCTCTATAGTTTCACTCTAATGTTCTCCTCTATGGTGGTGCATGAAATTTGTAAGGTTTGGAGCCCTATTTATAGAGTTCGAAGGGTTGCGTCTATCCAAATGAAGAGTTGTGTCCATTAGTGAAAGATTGCATCTCTTCATTGTGATTGGTTGAGAAGCTTTCACTTAATCCACAATGGATAAGCACCTTTTCATGATTGGTTGACTTCTGATAAGTGTCTTTTCATTATTAGTTGATGGCGGTTGATCATGCTTATCTAGCGGTTGGTAGTTAAGAAGATAAAACTAGAAAACCGTCCAAGTCACAACCTCGATATACTTTTCGTGATCGTGAATCTTTGATTGGCAGACTTCTGTTCTGAGGAAGAATAAGTCACGATCATGAATGATTATGATGACCGTGAATTGAATTTTCTTCAGAATTCTTCTTGCAACTTCACCGATCTTTGACAGCTTCGATCCTAAGCCAAATCTTTGAGTTCTACGCACCTTTTTGCACCTTTTTCACTCTTTTTTCATAGAATTCCACTTTAGATCATTTTACTCCCAAGATTCACCTAGTATCTGCATTTGCATATAAAACAACTACATACCACTTTAAATCTTTTATATGAAGTACAAAAAAGACTTAAAATATAGTGTTTAGTGTGTAAAATTATAATGATAATAAGTGTAATTATACACTTATCAATACCCAAAATAGAGCTCTTATGGTAGTTTATACATAGGCCCGACACTAGCTCAAAGCATCTAAAATTCT
>CATIWQ010596479.1:0-15130 GCA_949673415.1 Euphorbia schlechtendalii
GAAACGACTTTTCTAAATCTAGTGCAAATGAATTAAGATGATTATATAAACCTGGACAACAATATTACTATGCTTAGTACGGGTCGCTCTCACATAGCCACATTTAGCAAGTTACCATTCCAAAAATGTTGGCTCACTAAACAGCGTTAAAATCACAGATCCAGTGATTATACACGACCTCGTTAACCCCGAAACTACTCTTAAAGTTAACTCAAAGGCATATAACTTAATTAATATAAAAGACTCAACATGAAATATGCATTATGACACATAGACATATCATAAACTTCGAAATAGAAAGTATAAGTAGAAAGCAAAGCAATGTTGTAAGGTATGAAAGTGAAAGCTAAAGTTGATCAAACTGTATTCACTCTTTAATGGGAGTCGTCAATTCCCGCAATTCATGCGTCTGCTTTGAATTCATTCTCGGCCCGTACAGAACCTTCGCTAGGATGCTATTCTTTGTGAATATCAAACAAACAAATGTTGAAGAATGAAAACTTTTATTGATAAGTGATTTGCAAGTACACTTATAAAACAATCACTCGAATATGTAGAGAAATCTAGTGATCGAAATAAGGATTCAAATCACTTAAACATTTTCTTGCTAACACTTATGAACGTAGCGAAAACTAAATTGCTCTCTCTATCTATGCAAACACTATATCTCTCACTTTTCTAATTCTAATGCCACACCCTGCACAAAATTTGTAAGGTTTGGAGCCCTATTTATAGAGTTCGAAGGGTTGCTCTATCCAAATGAAGAGTTGTGTCCATTAGCGAAAGATTTCATCACTTCATTGTGATTGGTTGAGAAGCTTTAATCTTATCCACAATGGATAAGTATCTATTCATGATTGGTTGACTTCTGATAAGTGTCTTTTCATTAGTAGTTGATGGCAGTTGATGGCTATTTATCATTCTTATCTAGCGGTTGGTAGTTAAGAAGACTTGACCAAAAAACCGTCCAAGTCGAGATCGCAATATACAAGTCACGACCGTGAATCATTGTTTAACAATTTTTTGTTTCTGAAGTGTATTAAGTCATGACCGTGAATTGTTGTCACGATAGTGAATTGTGCTTTTCTTCAAAATTCTTCTTGTAATTTCACAGATCTCCAACAGCTTCGATCCTAAGCTAAATCTTTAAGTTCCATGCATCTTTTCGCATCTTTTTCACTCTTTTTACATAGAATTCCACTTTAGATCATTTTACTCCCCAAGATTTACCTAGTATCTGCATTTGCACCAAAAACAACTACATACCACATGAAATCTTTTATATGAAGTATAAAAATGTCTTAAATTATAGTGTTTAGTGTGTAAAATTATATTGATAATAAGTGTAATTATACACTTATCAAGTACCTCAATCTGATCCATCCTTGGATAAAATAGCTATCCCAGAGGTACTCTAAAAAACTTCCCCCTCTTCTTCTGTAAATCCTAAACCCTCCTCTCCTATAATACCTCAATATTTACTCCTGTAGTTACTAAAAATCCCTCTTCTGTAAATCCTGCACCTTCAAATAATGTACATTCCCCTGTAGTTATTTCTTCTTCACCTAAACATACCCAAGATTCTTTTTCTCTTAATCCTTCTCCAAATAACACTCAAAATACCACTTCTTCCCTTTCTCAAACAAAAATCATTCCTTCCCCTGTAAAATCTAAATTTCTTCCCTCTTCTTCAAATGTATAAACCTCTGAACCAGCCATTTCTTTAAACCCATCCTCCACACCCTTAATTCCTCTAATTAAGGAAGCTCCTAATGCTAGGAACTCTGCTCTGCATGGAGAAGCAAGAGGTCAAGGTACTAAGGCAAATTTTACAACAGTGAAGTCCCTCAACCTAGCAATAAGCCACGTGCTAGTGTCTCAAGAATTGACGGACTTGTCCTCTAAGACTAAGGTAAAAATCCCAGAGATAGAGGAATATTCAAGTATTCCCTTTCAATCTCTATACTTTGAAGAGTTTGAGAAGATCCAAGGAAGCTTGTTTGCTATTCGCAACCATCTGGTGAAAGAGAGAGCCAAAAGCTTGGTGGACTAGATGGTCATGATTCTTTCTAGGCTATCTGAATCTACAGCTTAGCTTAGCATAGTCATCTCATCTATCCATATGTCTACTATCCTCGCTAATACGGTGGCAGGAAAGATGAGAGGTAGTATTGATGCTGCTGCTGAGTAGCTGAGTAGCCTGAACACCACATTCGTGGCTCAAGCTACACAGTTTCACCAGTTTGGCGAGGAACAGGCCAAGAATAAGCACAACACAGATAGAAAGATAGAAGCTATCCATAAGAGGTGGAAACCACTAAGGACATTAGTCACAACATGGTGAAAGTGTTGCTATATCCAGACTGATGGTGAACCAAGATAAGAAATTGGATCCCGTGCTGAAGGTGGTGGAAGAATCTAACAAGAAAGCTGAGAAACCTTCGCTAGACATTGTTGTGCTTACTGAGAAGATGGAGTCTGCCTGCAGAGTTGTCAATAACTATACTGATGAAAGATTATCTAAGGCATGGAAGAATATTATCAATGCAATGGGCAAGATGTTTCCAGAGCCAACTAAATCTCTTGACCAAGAGATTGGTCTTTCTGTGCACAAAAAGCTCAATCTGATGAAAGATAAAGTCAATGATATGCAGAAATCTATCAACCAAATGGTGATAACAAGGATGCATGACTTGCGAGACATTGAGTACACTGTTAGAAAAATGTACTCCATCAGCCCAAGAATCATTGACAAGGAGGCACAATTGAAGATTGCCATCTCTGCTTTAGATTTTCATGGTTTGCTATAGTTCTTTCAACAGTTTCCCTACCAGGGATTTGATCAAATAACCCATTTCGTGTGTTGTCATCATCCTCTTCTGCAAGAGCTAAATGATCAAGACTATCTTTCTTAAAAAGGCAATGAGGAGCTTGAATAAAAAATCTGGCCAACCATCATTGGGAAGCAAGAGGATTTCCAATCTGCCATAGACTCCTTTAACTTATGGCTTGAACAAATTATGAAGTGCAAGGTAAAAAAGGGGGAGAAGGTAGTGGAAGATGCAACAAGGAAGGAAACTTAGTGTAGACATTCATTATCAAGTCGGCCTTCAAGTCAACATCAGGAATCTCAATCTCAAGCTCAGCATCAATCTCATCCCCAATAGTAGCACCATTTTTCATCTAGTTATCCAAAAGGTGGATCAAGCTCTCTGCACCATAGATAGCTATAGACTGAGTTCTTAAAACTTGTAATAGAACTTCATATAATCTTAGTTCAGAATACTATTTGTGAACTGAAGTTTCTCGAATAAAACAAGTTAAGAGCATCTTAACTAAGTATATGCTGTTAAATATTTGTATGTTTCTGATGTGTGGTTATATATCTGATGTAATACTTCATACACTAATACCAATCCTAAAGACAAGCTGAAGTAAGACAAAGTCCTAAAATGAAGAAAATTTCTCTAAGTATGGGGGAGCTGAGCTGCTTGTGAGAAGACTCACTGAGTATGGGGGAGTTCAAGTTGACTAAGGAAAATCACTTAGCATGGGGGAGTCTTTCTTCACTAATCAAGTATCTTGATATCTCTAAACTGTTTATTCAATTAATTTCTTCCTCTACCTGGTTTGTTATCTATCCAAAATGGGGGAGATTGTTGAACCTAGGTCAATAGTACTTCATAGTACTTAAACATTTCGGAAATAACAAATTGTCTAGGTTAGTGAAATTAATTGAGTACTAAGTAGACTCTTAATTAATGAAGTTTACTTGAGTTTGCTTAAGGAAAAGCAACTCAGTTTACTGAGTAATTAAGTTATGGCTTAGAGTAAGAAGTAGTACTGAGCTGAATATTACATAGTTTAGGAGACATCCACTCAGCTTTGCTGAGTTAAGCTTTTTAGAAATAAAAATTTATTTTCCTTGGACACTTAGAAAATATTTGTCACTTGTTCAACTAACGGTTTCTATGAGAAACGAAATATGTCTTTGATGCTTTTCAGGAGAAAAAAAGCTGAAATTAAAGAAGATATTCCAGTGGTCCTCAAAAGAAAAAAGGTGTTAGTAAGGAATGTTGGAGATTCCTCACTAAAGTCTAAGGTAAAAGGAATTCTCTGACATGCACCATTCTTAGTGTCTCCGCGAACCTCTGCAAATGTCAAAAATTCAACTAATGATAGAATGCCACGTTTCATCTCGTGCACCTCTCTATCAGAACGAATTGCTTGAAGATGAATGAGTTTTTGACAATGGAATTTTATCACACTTCAACCTTCAAAATCTCTATCTCTATAAACATCTTGGAATCTGTCTCCAACGGGAAGATTCGAAAAATTTGAAGAGAAGAGAAATTGAAGAGCTACCAGGATGAGAAGTTTGCAACGGCTAATTTCAAGAGCTTCAACTATATATAAAAGACCGGAGCATACGTTCAAACTTGCTGAATCACCTAAAATTTCTTAAAGAGCTGAAACTCTGTTCAAATACTCCTAGCTTCAAGAAATTCCAAATCAAGCAATCAGCAAACACTCATCGCTTCAAATCTGTTTGTAATAGAAAGAATAACACTTAAGATTTAACCTTGTAAAAGATTCAACATTTTATAAGTTGAATTCAGTTCGTAATCTCTTTATAAATCTGAGTGTCGGTTTAGGAAGGGTACCTAAACTGAGTTTGAGTGATAGTTAGAAAGAAAGGCACTTTTTGTAATAGATTCTACCCATTGTAAAGGCTGCTCCGCCTAAGAAAGGAATGAAATCACTAGTGGATTAAAGCTCAGAAAAGAATCCAGGGATTAGAGGTAGGCTAAGGGCCGAACCAAGATAAAATCTTAGGTGTTGAAGTTTTAACCTTAATCACTTTCCTTTATTGCTTTTATCTCATCCATCCTTCTATCTCTGTTTTCATTCTTTCTTGAAAAACCAATATGAGCTGAGTAGAATACTCAGCATATGATTGAAGATAAACTATACCAGCAAAGTTGAGTAGTTTATAAGTTTTTAGACCAACTTAGCACGCGCATCTAAAAACTTTAACTTGGTAAATATTTTTACAAATTGAAAAAGTAACCAAGAATAATATTCACCCCCCCCCCTTTGCTATGCATTTAAGCCTAACAGTAACCAATACAATACACTCCTTCCATCAGGTTATGTACCATCAAGTTTATTGAGCTTGGATTAAGTGTTAGCTCATGTAATAGCCGTAGCTATCCTGGAATTAGACCTGTTCACGAAGAACACCACTCAGCCATTATGCAGCAAGATTGACTAAAAACTCGTTCTATCAATCTTATACTATGATCAGAGGTTTATGAGTTTGTCACTTCAACAAAGGGCCCTGAGACAATCTCCCATTATATCACTATATCAGGAGCGATGGATCCCATCTTGACTACCCGACTTACCAACATATGATCATCACTATACCCGTAATCACCCGTGTCATCCTGATCACCAGGGTATGAATAAGTATGGCCCAAAGTATGGAAACTCCTATATAAGGTAACCAGTATCTTAGGTCTAAGGATACTTGTACTGCTACTGCAATAAGACATGACACAAACACATGGATATAGTAATTTTCTGAGTGTCTATCTTATAGTTATCTCCAATGTATTACCCGAATACATTCATGTGTTAACTCAAGGTACCACCTTCAGCTCGTGAGATTGGCTGCTTGGATCTAATCCAAGGAGTAAGCCTACAATTGCTAGTTTGTCCGCTCCATTGATGTCCAGTCTCAATGAAACTATGACTAGGGATATTTAGACTATTCATAGTAACACATTTGTGCAGTTCTCACTCCACATAGCTCTCACTATGTCCTCACATTTACGCTATGATGTAGTCACGGAATTTGTCTTATCAATGCGCATATACATAATATTATACATATATGATACCAGCGAGATACATAAATAAATTGAAAACATCGATAAGCAACAAAGATGTCTAATTATTATTAATAATATTCTGAAACTATTTGTACATTATAACTAATTAAGACATATTGCCCTAATTGCCTCCAAGGCATACATCATGTCTAACAAGAAACTCGTTTCCTTAAATTCTAGAAACTATTTCCGAGCAATTCCTCATATCGAAAGTCTCAATTTTGACTCATCCCTAAAACTAAACTTCCTAATCTATTCAAACTACTAAGAATTTTCATTATTAAATAATGATAATATTCATATATTATAGAAAAAACTTGTTTTATTCCATTTTGTATACTTACATCATTATGATTTATCAAATATAACACAACTTTCATACTTAATGAAACTTTATTATCTTCAATAACCTTATTTAATATTGTTTAATGTTTTGAAATAACTACTATTTATATTAGATTTGCTTTATAATCAATAAATTTATTTTTTATAAATTTTATATAAGAATGAAATAATATATATGAAATTTTATATTTTTTATATTTATAAATAAACCCGTACATTTATATTATTTACGCTTTCCCTCACAGTTTCAGAACCTATATTTTTAGAAATGGAGTTTTCCCATTTCCGTTTCCTTTTCGGTATCGGTTTCCTTTTCCGTTTCAGTGCTACATAGAGGACGACCTTCTAAACAACAAAGTTGTCAACCCAATAAAGACCGTCTGGAAAACAAAACTACCTGGATTACAAGACCACTCACATGGACATCCAGTTGGACGCCTCAAGTAGACATCCGTCTGAAACATCTTGACCAGTCATCTTGTAATTAGTGGTGAGCAAGACTAATCAGGCAAACATGAACAATACTTGTTCTATAAGGATTCTTATTCAAGTTAGTTACTTGTTTTCTTATTATATTAGTATTCTTATTTCTTTATTAGTCTATCTTTCCTAGATTAGTACTAGAGAGAACTCTGTAAATGGGATCTTACTTTCTTTGTAAACATGTCTTTTATTTAATCAATAATAATCTTCATAGTTTTCTCTTCTATTGTATGGATTTCTACCTTCAAGTTTTAGCTTGAGAACTTTTCAAGAAAATCTTATTTTCCAGCAAGTTGAGCTAGTGAATTCATCTTTGTTGGTTTTAGGTTAAAACCTTCATCAACACGTTCTTAATCCTTATCACTTATTTGCAGGCTTGATTCATCCATATTACATCAACTATCACTCATTTTCAATTTCATACATTAACTTTATTTTATCTACCCACTATCATACATGCATAAATTTGTAGATGATCTTTTATTAGATGACCTTTTATTTTGGTACGTATGACTTACAATTATAGGTTTCTTGTAATCTTATTATCTGCTATACATCAATTATCACTACTTTATCAATATCATGCATAAATATTAAAAATAATTATTATAAAAAATAGATATAATTAAAAAGTAGAAAATATAAATTTAATCAATAATATCTGACTCTGAATTTACAAACAAAACTATAATACATCTATAGGATCCGTTTTTATGACAATAAGATAATTATTAGATAATCATAATATAATATTATGCAATAAGATAATTATTAGATAATCATAATATAATATTATGCAATAGTTGTTTTAGAGTTTTACAAGCATAATTATAGAATATAAGAACTATAGAATTGAAAAATACAATATTTAACAAAATAACCAAAAATTTCTAAACAATTAGAAAACGGTTTCCGAAGTAAATGATCAAAACAAAATATAAAACTCAATGAAGGGCGTAAAATTGAGAACAAACTTTAAAAATATGAATGTCTTGATACATTGACCGTATAAATATGAGGGCAATTTACATAATTAGTATGTTTCTAACAATTCATTTAGAATTTTTACCTTCTAAACTTTTCTTATTTACATTTTTACATTCCTCTTTTTTTTTTAAATTTAATTTCTTATTTTTAATTTATCTCACAAACCGTTTAATTTTTCAACATGCTGGTTTAAAATACTTTCTTCATTGTTATGTTTCCCTTCAAAATAAGATCCATGATGCTATACTTTTTCCAAACTTTTTTTACCGATACATATTTATTTTATAGTTCTTTTATAGTTGTTACATAGTTTAAGTACACTTAATTAAGTGCAAATAAATATAAAATTCGACATATTATAAGTAAATTATAGCAAAAATATAACATAATTACATCAATTTGAATTAAATATAAGATAACTATAAAATGCGATTTTGTTATATTGAATATATCTATAAGTAAACTATATAGTAACTATAAGATAAATATAAAATGAGATTTTGTTATATAAAAAATAAATTCAAATACAAAAAATAAATAAAAACACATAAATATAACATGTTTACATTAATTATAAAAACTATAAATAAAGAATAATAAAATCATAGTAAAAAATTACCAAAAATTACGTTGTTTTGAAATAATTATAAATTCCGACGAGGTTATCATAAGGTAGTAGAAATATAAATTCAAAACCTTAATAATACACTTTTGACAATTAAATTAAGTAATAGACAAAAAAAAGTAATTATTTATACCAAACATTATATTTTTGTGTATTTCCCTGAATATGATATTAGTAATCTTAATCAGGCCTGGCCTTATATTAAGGCCAAAGCCTATGCTTAGGGCCCCAAAAATATAAGGGGCATCAGATTTATATGTCTCTATTATTATGTATATTTTTTTCTTTCTTTGTTTCTTTATATAATTTGTTTTCTTTTTTAAAAAAATAAAAGAATAATTAATAGTATTAAATCACATTACAATGAAATATATCAGGTTAGCTATAATGTACATTTTTTCTAATTAGTTTGTTGTTTGCATTTTTAAGCCAACATATATGGATAGGTTAATTTCACACTATTTTTTACCTTACATATCTTAGACTAAAAATTAAAATATTTTGAGTTTCAAAAATTAAATTAATATATTCGTTTTTACAATCAATTATATCACAAGAGAGATTACATGAATCAACTATAATTTCTATTGAAAAAAATAGTTTAGGTCACAACTAAAATATATGAATTATAATTACGCATCTTAAAAAGCATGAAAAACTAGTTTCATTTAATTACAAGATTATCGGTATATATACTTTTTACCTAGGGCCCCGAGGTTTGTAAGACCGGCTCTGATCTTAATTAAAGTAAACATGTGTATTTCTAGTAATTTTATTGGTGTAATGCATGTATTCCCTTTGTCCTTCCAACTTCCATTTGCCTCCATTAACACATCGAACTTCGTAAAAATACATCCAACAGTCCTATTAAATTAGCATAAATATGAAAAAGTCAGTGTGTGTGGCCCATAATGTTGCATTTAGAGTATTCAACCCAAGAAGCCTGCTTGGTTTCCTTCTCAATGCAAGCCCAAGCCCATTTGAAGCCTTAAGTATAAAAGCTCGCTTTGAGCTAGGGTTCCATATTTTTTTATCTTTCATCTGCATCTTCTCTTCTCTTCTTGTTTTTCTGTTCAAAAGCTTTTCTGGAAACTTAGAGGAGTTTCAAGCATGTGAGGAAGGGATTGGGCAAGTCCAGTCAAATTCTGTTTTAAGGCGGTTATTCACTTCTCTATATATTCAAGTCTTGTGGTATCCTGAGATGTATGCGTATTCATTGTATTTGTGATTTGGGTTTTGCTTTGGTTTTTGTTATTTTTCTCTTGCTAGTTTTCTTCTTCCTTTTAGCATTTGAGTTTAAGAAACCGTTCATTGATGGCCAGTATCAGTTCTTTGTTGGACTTTTGTATTCTCCGGCGACTTTTAATAATAGCAACCAAAATCCTTTCACCTTGGATTACACTTCAAAAGACTGGCATGTTTATAAGTCCAAACGGGGGAACCAAGTAAAAGTACATGTGTTCTTTACATTTTTTGCCTTTGAATGATTTGCATGTTAGTTTTAGGATTATGGATCATCGTGATAATCCTTACAAATTGATATCAGAGAGCTTTAGGTTTATTTATATGCGTTCTTTGATATTCTTGTATGTTAACATGATTCTTGGCTTTTAGGTTTTTTTTCCGGTTTTTCACTCTACCATGCTTTTCAAATTTCTTCCGCTATGTTTCTGATGTGTAAAGTGAAAGTACATTAAAACCTATTATTTTTTCTTCTCTTGAAAGAAAAGTTTTCTTATGATTTACTAATTTGCAGTGTTGTGTCTAATCGAAGTCAACTTTATTGCCTTCTTTCTTTGATGGTAATCTTGACAAATACTAATCGATTTTTCTTTTGCGAGAAAACTTTTGCCTCTGTCTGTACCTTTGGATTGGATGCCCTCGATAAACCGGTTATTTCAAGTTCTTCTTTGGATTCTTTAAGTCTCACTGCGATCCAAGTAACATCTAAAATTTTTCTTTCACTTTTATTTGTTATAAGGATCTTGAAATTTTTCCATGTTTTGTTCTTTTATGATTATAAGGCATGTTTGTGTATGATTGTCGAAGAATTTGCATGATTAGGTCTTTGTATTGTTCTATTGATTAATCTACTTTAAACTTGGTTTTGCTTCTAATATATTTTTTAAGTAAAAGGTATATTTGGAAAGTGTGCCATTGCTGTTTGTATACTCATTTCTGTTTTCTCAACCCTATCTAGTCTTTCTTCTCTGGTTTTTCCTTTTTCTACTGATTTTATCATGTTTATCTCTAGAATAAACTTAGATAAATTTGATGGCAAAATGGACTTCTCTTTATGGAAAAATAAGATGAAGGCCATTTTGATCCAGCAGAAATGCCATAGGGCTTTAAAAGGCATTTCTTCTCTCATTCCTGACCTTTTTGAAATTGACAAACAAGATATGATGGAAATGACTTTTTCCACCATAATTTTAAACTTAACTGATAATGTTTTAAGAAGAGTAAAAGACTATGAAGATGCCCCTTCTCTTTGGCTTAAACTTAAATCCCTTTATATGACTACTGATTTGTCTAAAGTTTCTTACCTTAAGGAAAAACTTTTTATTTTTAAAATGATTCCCATTAAACTATTGATGAAAATTATGATGATTTTCAAACTTTGATTATGGATATAGAAGCTGCTAGTGAGAACTTTTCTGAGGAAAATCAAGCAATCATTCTTCTAAATTTCATTCCTGATATGTTTAAAGATGTTAAAAGTGCTTTGAAGTATGGTAGGGATTCGGTTACACCAAATGATATAATAAATGCTTTAAGATTAAAGGAACTTGAATCTAAAAGTAATAAATCTAAGGGTTCGTCTAGTGATGCTTTGTTTGTTAAAGGTAAAAAGGGAAAGAAGGGTAAGAAAAGTAGAAATACTAGTGATCATGATAATTCTGATAAACAGAATAACCCTAGTGGCCAATCTTCACAAGATAACAATAAAACTAAAACTTTTATAGAATATATTTATTTTCATTGTAATAAGAAGGGCATACTAGGAAATATTGTATGTAGACTTAGGTTAAGTGGTAAACTTGAGGTCAAACAAGTTGGAGCAGTTAATAATATTGCTGAACTTGGTGACATTGAAGCCTTGACTGTAAGTCAAGATAGAGATCAACATTCCTGGATCTTAGATTCAGGCTGCACCTTTCACATGACACCTAAAAAGGATTGGTTTTTTGAACATGAGAAGGTCTTAAATGGTAAAGTCTTAATGGAAATGATTCATGTTGTGATATAATAGGAGTTGGATCTATGCAAATTGAAATTAACAATAAAATTGTTTTGCTAACTGGTGTCAGACATATCTCTGGTCTTAAGAGGAATTTAATTTCTCTTAGCTATTTAGATAGTAAAGGCATGTATTATAAGGCTCAAGGTGGAGTTCTTGAAGTTATCAAGTCTAATAAATGTGTTATGAGTGGTAACTTAGTTAATGGCATGTACTATCTAAATGGAAATGTAGATTTAGGATCTATTTATGTTGTTTCCAATTTTGACAAGGGTAACTTGTGGCCTAAAAGGCTTGGGCACATTGGTGCTAAGGGTCTTGATTTTTTGCATAAGAATGATACCCTTGACATTCTCAAAACTAGTAAAATTGAAAACTATGAAACCTATGTCATGGGAAAGTCTCATAAGAAAAGTTTCATTACTTGAACATATAAATCTGAAAAATGTTTATATTACATTCATAGTGATCTGTGGGGTTCTCCTAATGTTCCCTTGTCTTTATCAGGAGCTCAATACTTTATCTCTTTCATTGATGATTTTTCAAGAAAAGTATGGATCTATTTTTTAAAGAATAAAAGCAATGCATTTGAAAAATTTACTGAATGGAAATTATTAGTTGAAAACTAACAAAATCTTAAGGTAAAAGTCCTTAGAACTGATAATGGTCTTGAATTTATAAATGATGCTTTTAATTCTTTCTGTACTGAAAATGGGATTCTAAGACATAGGACTTGTGCTTATACCCCTCAACAAAATGATGTTGTTGAGAGGTATAATAGAACTCTTTTAAACAAAGTAAGATGCATGTTGTATGAATCTAGTTTAAGTTCTCGTTTTTGGGCTGAAGCAGCTTAGATTGCTTGTTACCTAATAAATAGTTCCCCTAGTTCTATCATAAATTACGAATCACCAAATGAAATTTGGTACAATATGCCTGTGAGTTATTTTCATTTAAGAATTTTTGGTTGTGCTGCTTTTGTTCACAATGTTGGCTCTAAACTTGAACCCAGAGCTAAGAAGTGTATTTTTCTTAGCTATCCAAATGGTTTCAAGGGCTATAAACTTTGGTCTATATTTGAGAATAAAGTTATTGTTAGTAGGGATGTTGTTTTTAATGAGTTTATTTTCCCCAAATTAACTTCTTATTCTCAGGCTTCTTAATCACATCAAACTTAGTTTGAGGTGGAGCCTGAGAGGCTTAATCAAGATAGGTTGAATCAGCAGCCTAATCTGGAAAATGTATCTCAAAATGAAAATGATCAAACTTTAAATACTAATCCGGTAATAAATGTTTTTCCTTCTAAACCTGGCATAAGCAGAAACCAAGATAATCATAACTATCTATTAGCTAGAGATAGAACTAGAAGAATCACAAAACCTTCCAAATTTCTAGATACAAGTGTCTATGATTGTAACTACTCTGAGTTTCTTGAATTTGCTTCTTGTGTTGCTGAATGTATTGAGACTTGTGAACCTAAGACTTATACTGAAGCTAAAAACTCTAAAGAATGGCCTAATTAGTTTAATGCTATGACAGATGAAATTAACTCTCTTAAGAAAAACAACACTTGGATTTTGGTTTCTAAACCTAAAAATAAAAGGATAATTGGTTGTAAATGGGTTTTTAAATGGAAACAAGAAATAGCAAGAGTTGAAAATGGTAGATTTAAAGCTAGGGTTGTGGCTAAAGGTTTTAGTCATATTGATGGTGTGGACTTTCATGATATTTTTTCACCTGTAGTTAAACATGTTTCTATTAGAGTAATTCTTTCCATTGTCACTTTTATGATCTTGAATTAGAACAATTAGATGTTAAGACTGCTTTCTTGCATGTTAATCTTGAGGAAGAGATATATATGTCTCAACCTGAAGGTTTCATTGAAAATGATAAAGAATCTCTTGTTTGTTTGTTAAAGAAATCCCTGTATGGCTTAAAGCAATCACCTAGGCAGTGGCATCTTAGATTTGATGAGTTCATGATTAAGTTTAAATTTAATAGGAGTAATTTTGATTCTTGTGTGTACTATCAAAAGTTAGAGGATAATTCATATGTTTATTTGCTTTTATATGTTGATGACATGTTGATAGCTAGTAAACATAAAAATGAAATTGAAAAATTGAGAATTAATCTAAAATCAAAATTTGATATGAAAGACCTAGGCAATGCTAAGAGAATCTTAGGGATTAATATTATAAGAGACAGAATGAAGAAAACTTTATTTTTATTATGTTCAAAAGGTTTTGAAAACTTTTGGTTTGTTTGATGTTAAAACTGTTAATACTCCATTGAGTCCTCAATTTAAATTAAGGGCTACTACTGTTCCTTTAGATAAGGCTGAAGTTGAGTTCATGAACAAAATAACTTCTCAAAATCTTGTTGGCTCCTTTATGTATGCCATGGTTTGTACTAGACCTGATTTAGCTTTTGGTGTGAGTATTGTAAGTAGGTTTATGAGTAAACTAAATAAATCTCATTGGCTAGCCATTAAATGGTTTGCTAGATATATTAAGGGCTCTCTATCTACTTGTTTACTTTATAAGTTTTCTGATTCTGAATTCTTAGTTCATGGCTACTGTGATTCTGATTTTGCTACTGATCTAGATAAAAGGAGATTAGTTACAGGTTATTGCTTTACAGTAGGTGGTAACATTGTTAGTTGGAAGTCAAGCTTACAACACATTGTTGTTCTCTCAACCATTGAGGCTGAATATATAGCTCTTACTGAAATTGTAAAAGAAGCCTTATAGTTAAGAGATTTTTGTCTAAATTAGGTTTTGAACAGAAATCTGTAGATGTTAATTGTGATTCTCATTCAACTATTTACCTAAGTAAAATTCCATGTTTCATGAGAGGACTAAACATATTGATATAAAGTTACACTTTATTAGAGATGTGAACAATTGCTAGTGCTTTTAAATTGGTTAAACTGCATACTGAAGTATATCCTGCTGATGTTTTAACTAAATCTGTTTCTGTTTCAAAATTTCAGGCTGCCTTGAGGAATCTGCATTTTGTGCAGAACATGGTGTAAAACCAAGTTTATTATGTGCTCGTAGTGTTTCTCTATTTATTCAAAAACCTGTGCAAGGGTTTTTGGATGGCTTGTTGAAGTGTTGCTGGAGAATTCTCATAAAGTCAAGGTGGAGATTTGTGGCCCATAATGTTGCCTTTAGAGTATTCAACCCAAGTATCCTGCTTTGTTTCCTTCTCAGTGCAAGCCCAAGCCCATTTGAAGCCTTAAGTATAAAAGCTCGCTTTGAGCTAGGGTCCCATATTTTTTATCTTTCATCTGCTTCATCTTTTCTCTTCTTCTTTTTTTGATCAAAAGCTTTTCTAGAAACTTGGAGGAGTTTCAAGCGCGTGAAGAAGGGATTGGGCACGTGCAGTCAAATTCTGTTTTAAGGCGGTTGTGAGCACGGGATTTTGTACCAGCTCGTGCGTTCGATGATGACGGCTTTTACGGGATTTTATCCTTGAATCACACATTTTCAAGTATCCTGACGTGTCCGAATTGGAACCCTCCTCGTTATTAATAAAATTATTTAATTT
>CATIWQ010596526.1:0-19519 GCA_949673415.1 Euphorbia schlechtendalii
GACCATTTTAAAGTGTGATAAACATTATATGACCATAAAAGGCATGCGTCAAAGATTTCACGAAATTTCGATCGCGGAAATCGGTGTGAGTTTATTCTACATTGACCTTAAAATCGACCTTTAGAACATTTAAGAGTGTGATTAACATGATATGACAATAAATGGCATGTGTCAAAGTTTTCACGGAATATCGATAGTGGAAATCGTTGCGAGTTTTTTCAACGTTAACTTTAAAATCGACCTTTGGACCATTTTAGCGTGTGATAAACATGCGTTAAAGTTTTCACGATATTTCGATCCCTGAAATCGGTTCTAGTTTTTTCTGACCTTAAAATCAACCGTTGGACCATATTAGAGTGTGATAAACATGATATGACTACAAAAGGCATGTGTCAAAGTTTTCATGAAATTTCGATCCCGGAAATCTGTTTGAGTTTTTTCAACGTTGACCTTAAAATTGACATTTGGACCATTTTAGAGTATGATAAACATGATAGGACCATAAAAGGCATGTGTCAATGTTTTTACGAAATTTCGATCCTTGAAATCAGTGCGAGGTTTTCAACGTTGACCTTAAAATCGACCTTTGGACCTCTTTAGAGTGTGATAAACATGATATGACCGTAAAAGGCATGCATCAAAGTTTTCACGAAATTTCGATCCCGGAAATCGATGCGAGTTTTTTCACAATTTGTGCTTAAAATCGACATTTGGATCATTTTAAAGTGTAATAAACATGATATGACCATAAAATGCATGATTTTTTCACCTTTCATCTTAAAATCAACCTTTGGACCATTTTAGAGTATGATGAACATGATATGACCATAAAAGGCATGCGTTAAAGTTGTCACGAAATTTTGATCTCGGAAATTGGTGCGATTTTTTTCAACATTGACCTTAAAATCGACCTTTTGGACCATTTTAGAGAGATAAACATGATTTGACCATTAAAGGCATACGTCAAAGTTTTTCAAGAAATTTCGATCCTAGAAATCGGTCCGAGTTTTTTCAACGTTGACCTTAAAATTGACCTTTGGACCATCTTAGAGTGTGATGAACATGATATGACCCTTGAAAGGCATGCGCCAAAGTTTTCACGAAAATTTTAATCCCAGAAATCAGTGTGATTTTTTTCAACGTTGATCTTAAAATCGACCTTTGAACCATTTTAGAGTGTGATAATCTTGATATGATCATAAAAGGCATGTGTCAAAGTTTTCCCCAAAATTTTGGTCCCGAAAAATGTTCCGAGTTTTCTCAACGTTGACCTTAAAATCGCTCTTTGGACTATTTTAGAGTATGATAGTCATGATTTGACCCTAAAAAGGCATGTGTCAAAGTTTTCACGTAAATCGCCATCCCGGAAAACAATGCTAGTTTTCCTAACGTTGACCTTAAAATCGACCTTTAAACCATTTAAGAATGTGATAATCATGATATGACCATAAAAGACATGCGTCAAAATTTTCACAAAAATTGTCATCCCTAAAAACGATGCGAGTTTTCGCAATGTTGACCTTAAAATCTAAATTTGGAACATTTAGTGTGTGACAATCATGATATGACCATATAAAGGCATGCATAAAAGTTTTCACGAAAATTGTCATCCTGGAAAACAATGCGACATTTCGCAACGTTAACCTTTAAACCTTTAGACCATTTTAGAGTATGATGATCAAGATATGATTATAAAAGGCATGCGTTAAAGTTTTCAAGAAAATGTTAATCCCGGAAATCTTTGCGAGTTTTTTCAATTTTGTTCTTAAAATCAACCTTTGGTCACTATAGAGCGTGAATATCATGATCTGTTTTCACGAAAATGTCCATATCGGAAAATGATGCATGTTTTCGCAATGTTGACCTTAAAATTCGCATTTAGACCCTTTTAGAGTGTTATAATCATGATATGATCATAAAAGGCACGCGTCAAAGTTTTCACGAAAATTGCTATCTCGGAAAACGATGCAAGTTTTCGCTACCTTGACCTTAAAATCGATCATTGGAAAATTTTAGAGTGTGATGATCATGATATGACCATAAAAGGCATGCGTCAAAATTTTTACGAAAATTGTCATACCGAAAAACGATGAGAGATTTCGCAACGTTGACCTTAAAATCAACCTTTAGACTATTTTAGAGTGTGATAATCATGTTATGACCATAAAAGGCATGTATCGAAGTTTTCACTAAAACTTCCTTCTCGTAAAACCATAGGAGTTTTCTTAACCTTAACTTTAAAATCTACCTTTGAACCATTTTTGAGTATGATGATCATCAGATGAACATAATAGGCATGCTTCAAATTTTTGATGAAAATTTTGGTCCCAGAAATCGGTGTGAGCTTTTTTAATGTTGACCTTAAAATCGACCTTTGGACCATTTTAGAGTGTGATAATCATGATATGACCATAAAAGTCTCGCATTAAAGTTTTCACGAAAATTTTGATCTCGGAAATTGGTGCGAGTTTTTTCAAGTTGATCTTAAAATCGACCTTTTAACCATTTAAGAATGTGATAATCATGATATGACCATAAAAGGCATTCGTCAAAGTTTTTACGAAAATTACCATCCCGGAAAACGATCTGAGTTTTTGCAATGTTGAACTTAAAATCAACCTTTGGATAATTTTAGAGTGTGATGATCATGATATGATCATAAAAGCATGCGTCAAAATTTTCACTAAAAATGACATCCCGGAAAATGATGCGAGTTTTTTGCAACTTTGACCTTAAAACGCATGAGTCAAAGTTTTTTGCAACTTTGAACTTAAAATGGCATGCGTCGACTTTTGGACTATTTTAGAGTATGATAATTATGATCATAAAACGCATGAGTCAAAGTTTTTACGAAAATTACCATTCCGTAAAACGATGCGAATTTTTCAACGTTGACCTTAAAATTTACCTTTGAACCATTTTAGAGTGTAATAATCATGATATGACCAAAAAACAAATGTGTCGAAGTTTTCACGAAAATTGTCATCCCGCAAAACAATGAGAGTTTTCGCAACGTTAATCTTAAAATCAACCTGTGGACCATTTTAGACTATGGTTATCATGATATGACCATCCCCTTCCTTCCTATAGGAAAAGGTCTCCTTGTTACCTTAAAGTGAGAGTATCACTTCAATGCCTATGAAAATTGCCCTATAAAGAGCATGCTCTCTTGCTACCCTCCTTATATCAGCATTGTAGGTAGAACAAATTGCTGAAAAGAAGCTTTCGTAGTGTAAGTAGACATGTTCGTCGGGTGGGTTGGGCTAGGCTTGATGGACATTTTTACTAAAAACGTTAACATAATCCCAATCCAAGCCCATAATTTAGAACTTCGGGCTCGAGCCGGGCTTAGAAGGTCATTTCTAAGCCCGACCCAAGCCCATGAATATGTTTTTGTTATAAATTTTTTCATTAAGCTAAATAAATAATATAAAATAAGCCAAAATATGTTTAAATTTTAAATATAATTACATTGTTTACATAAAATCTTTAATATATAATAACATTTATTGTGATCAAGTATACAAATTTAAAAGGATAAAATATAAAATCTTAAAATAATTATGCATGTAATTATGTATAAATATATAATAAAATTACAATTATTTGTCGGGCCGGGCTCAAGCAGGGCTTGGGTATTTATATAAAATCAAGCTCGGCCCATAAATCTTCGGGCTTTGACGGGCTTGGGCTGGGCTTTTTTAAAAAATGATTGTCTAAGCCCGGCCTGTTGAAGCTGGCTCGGACCCGGCCGCGCGGGTTGCCTGGCCCTTCAAACAGGTCTAAGTGTAAGTAGTACATCACCTTCAACATGTGGTTGGTGAACAACATTGGCTGATTGATTTGCTTACCATGGATGCTATGGTAAGCAATGCACATTTCAAATTTGTTGTAGCTTGACTCATATCTAGTCTTACACTTCCCAATCAACTTGTGGGATACCCTTCCTCTCTATGACATGATTGTAGACCCTAATCTCCATGGTGACCCAATCATCAGGATGCTCAAAATCTTCAACAAAGACTACCACCTCCTACCCTCCTTAACTTTGTTCCCTTAAACTTTTTTTCTAAGCAGGTTTTCCACGAGAGTGGTAGTGACTATGATGGATTTGCCATTAATAAATGTCATCAACACATCTTGAACTCCACTCACGAAGTAGAGGTTGGAGTAGAATTGCTTCATGGAATACTTCCCTTAATCTTTGTTTTGCTTATATAATTGGACAAAAGGGGGGTTGAATGCCCCTTAACGGTTTATAATTCTCTTTTTAGTGTTCTTTAAATTGAATCGACTAAATGAGAGCCATTTTAATATGATGATTAAAACTCGCCTACCTTTAGTCTTCATATTCCTTCTCCGAGCTTTAATCCACTATATTAAACTCCTTAACCCAAAAAGAGAAGCCTTCATAGCAGGGATCACAACTATTACCTTGCTAACTAACCCTCAAACTAATTTAGGTACCCTTCCTAAATCAACTATCACTCAGATAATTGAAATTTGATTCTAAGAGAAAAACTTATAAAATGTTTCTCTCTTTCAAGGGATCTAATATGATTTCGTGATCTACTTTGCTAAGGGAAGAACAAATTAAGATTTCTTGATGTTGTTCTTCAACTTTTGATATTTTCTTTCTTTATTAGATTAAAATTTGACAGAGTTTTAGCAGTTTAAAATTCCAAGTGTATTCACCAAGTTTGAACGTCGCCTTCAATCTTCTATTTATAAGAGAATGATGAGGTAGTCATTGTAAACTTGTACTTCAACTTGTTTAATCTTCATTATCTCTTCTCAATCAATCTTAAAATTCTTTTCGTTAGAGACAGATTTGAATCTGTTGTGAGAGAGATTTGTACCTGTTGATGCGCGAGATTAATCAAATTAATTTGCAAGATTAAACAATTAAAAGATGTTTTCGCCAGCTTTTGAAAATCTCTTGTTTCTGTTATGGAGATATTGGGTACGAACTACTACGTGTAATAATGCTTTGCTAAACTTTTTTGACATTAGGTGGTGGTGTAGCGCGTATGGCTCTGGAGCACGGCGAGAAAGTTTGTTGAAACCTTGGTCTTTATTGTAGATAGACCGTTAATTCCACTCTGACAACTTTTCTCTTTTGAGACCACTTGAATATATACCTTTTTTTTTATTTCAAAGCCATATCATCTTAGGGAACTACATTGAATCAAACAAACTAAGGAATATTCTATCCTTAAAACAGAGTTAAAAAAGCATACAGTATTATCACAAATAACTATATAAATACTCGACAAGATAGTGTATACGTGGAAGCTGGGTTATCTTGTTTCTCGATGTGCTGAGTTACTAACTCAACAACTATTATTCAACATAATTATCCTAAGTGTGATTAAGTCAGCATATAGTTTAAACTCAATTCAGCTAACCTTAATTAACTAGAATAAAATGTTGATTACAATATTGACTTATATTAATTTCCTTCATATTTGATCGTTGTCAAAAACTTTAACTCTCTTATTACTGAGCAATTATTAAGCCGAGTCCAACATAATGGTTTGAAGATGACCTTATAATTACCTAAAATACAATCCTTTATAATTTAATTCTTTCATATTCTTTATTGGGCATCTCCAACCATACAATCCCACTTTTCACTTCTAATTATATTTTATTTTATAATTTGAAGTCGCTGCAATATTTTTTCTCCAATTCTACATTTACAATCCCACTTCAAACTTGAAAATCATAGTTACGAAAGAATTAAAAAAATATTGAAAATAAAATAAAATATTTTTATAAATAAAAGAATATTAAAATTTCAAATTATAAAAATTAGAAAAAAAATCAAAAATCAATAATAAAATTTTTGAAGTTGTGAGGCAATGTCCAACATATTACTCTATATTCAATACTCTAAACTCTAATTTCGGAGTTTTTACTCTATTTATACAGTTACTATGGTAAATTCACTCAAAACCATAACTCTATTTTCTACTCCCAAATAAATTCCTTTCATTAAATAATATTTTATTATTATTGTTATAGCAATATGTGTTTTTTTATTCAAATTTATTATAAATTTATTCATTTTATTTTTTTCTTATATCATTTAATTTTTAAAATAATTGATTATATATGAAATTATTTAGTTGTAATTTAATATTTAAATAAAAAAATACTATTATTATAAAGTATAAATAAATCAAATGGAATAAATAATTATGAAATAAATATACAAATTATTAATAAAATTAATTAATAAAATTAAAATATTCAACTCAAATATGAAGTATGAGTTATTTCCTCACTCTAAATGTGAAGTAAAGATTTGGAGTAGTATTAGACATCAATCTATTCCAAAAATAATGAAAACTTTATTTGTAAATTTACATTGAACATGTCTTAAATAATATCATTTTAAATTATTCACGCTCAAAACTGAAGTTGGAAATAAAAGGAGGTTAAATTCATTTTCAAAACCAAACTCAATTTCAGTTGAAGATGCATCGTTACAAAAATTTCGTTCAAAGTATCATTCTTCTAGAAGTACTAATAATTTCAGTAGAAAAATAATTCAAAGACTTTTCTTTTGGTAATTTATTAGTATATAGAATTGTTCCATCGCCGGCCATTGCAGATTCTTCTTCCTCATTACTTGTAATATTTGTCGTCCTTCTTCTCCTCCTCCTTGTTACAATACCTTAGACTTCGTACTGTTCTTCCTTCAAACACGTATTCTTCCCCTCAATAATTACTTTTCTCTTTTGTTCACCATTCTTTCTTTCCATCTCCTCCCAATTAAGCTTTTCAATTTCCTCTACGGCATCTGCTGCTCTCGTTGTTGTTGTACATTATCATTTCTTAATTTTCTGATTTGTTTTACATCTTCGGCTTTCTAATTTCAATCTCTTTCTGCTTGTGCTTCTTCTACTTCTGTTGCTCTTGTTGTTGTAAAATAATTCATATTTTTTCTGATACTGATTGGGATTTTTCATCCGTGTTTTGACCGTTGGCTGTTGATGTGCTTCAAGTATGTGTTTTTATTCCTAGATAATGGCTTTTCTCTGATCTATCAAACCCCATTGTTGTTCAAATTTACATCATTATGGACTCAAAAACACTAACGGAGAGTAACTCAAGCTTCGAAATCACTTTAAATTCCGAGTCCAGGAGAAGTGCTCCTTCCCATCGTTCTGGTTCAGTTAGAGAAGTTACATTTGGGGATGTAGGATCTAAAGCCGTTAGGTATGGATCCAGACGGGCTGATTCGGAAGGTTTTAGTGCATCTCAAAAGGAAATCAACGATGAAGATGCAAGGTTAGTTTATTTGAATGACCCTGATAAGTCAAATGAGAGGTTTGAATTTGCTGGAAATTCAATTCGTACTGGGAAATATTCACTCCTTTCTTTTTTGCCGAGAAATTTGTTTGAGCAATTTCATAGAGTTGCTTATGTTTATTTCCTTATCATAGCGGTGCTGAATCAGCTCCCCCAGCTTGCTGTTTTTGGTCGGGGGGCGTCAATTTTGCCTCTTGCTTTTGTTCTGTTAGTTACAGCCGTTAAGGATGCATATGAGGATTGGAGGAGACACAAATCAGATAAAATTGAGAATAATAGATTGGCTAGGTTTTTGATTAATGGACAGTATGAAGAAAAGAAATGGAAGGAGATTCGAGTTGGTGAAATAATTGAGATTCAGAAGAATGAAAGTATTCCTTGTGATATGGTGCTTTTATCAACCAGTGATCCAACTGGGGTTGCCTATGTGCAGACTATTAACTTGGATGGAGAATCAAATTTGAAGACCCGATATGCTAAGCAGGAAACTCTTTTAAAGGTTCCTGAAACGAATGGATTGATTAAATGTGAGAAACCTAACAGAAACATTTATGGGTTTCATGCTGCCATGGATATGGATGGGAAAAGGCTGTCCCTTGGGCCGGCAAATATTCTTCTAAGAGGCTGTGAGCTCAAGAATACTGAATCGGCAATTGGAGTTGCTGTCTATTGTGGCCGAGAGACAAAAGTTATGCTTAATAGCTCAGGAGCTCCTTCAAAAAGGAGTCGACTTGAGTCTCGAATGAATAGGGAGATTATCATCCTCTCCTTTTTCCTTATCATTTTGTGTACTATCGTTTCGGTCTGTGCTGCTGTTTGGTTGAGGCGTCACAAGGATGATCTAAATACAATGCCTTTTTACAGGAAGAAGGACTACACTGATGAAAAGGATGATGATTATAACTATTATGGATGGGCGTTGGAAATATTCTTTACATTTCTTATGTCAGTTATTGTGTTCCAGATCATGATCCCTATTTCTTTGTACATCTCTATGGAACTAGTCAGGGTTGGTCAGGCTTACTTCATGATTCGAGACGAGTTAATATACGACGAGACCTCAAGCTCGAGATTCCAGTGTAGGGCTTTAAATATCAATGAAGATTTAGGACAGATCAAGTATGTGTTTTCAGACAAAACAGGTACTCTGACTGAGAACAAGATGGAGTTTCAATGTGCAAGCATATGGGGAGTGGATTACAGTGGTGGAACAGAGAATGATCAAATTGGATATTCTGTACCAGGTATTCTAATTACACGTGTCCTTTTCTTTTATCCTTCAAGTTAGTTTATCATTCTTTGCTCTCTATGTATCAGTGGATGGAAAGATTTTGAAGCCAAAGATGAATGTGAAGGTTGATCCTCAGCTTCTACAAGTATTAACAAGTGAGAAGGACACAAACGAAGCAAAACATGCTTATGATTTCTTCCTTGCACTGGCAGCTTGTAATACAATTGTGCCGATTATCTTCGACGATCCATCTGATCCAACTGTGAAGTTGATGGATTACCAAGGTGAATCTCCAGATGAGCAAGCACTTGCTTATGCTGCTTCTGCATATGGATTTATGCTTATAGAACGAACTTCAGGACATATAGTAATTGATATTCAAGGGGAAAAGAAAAGGTGCTGTACTTCTTTCTCTCTCTCTCTCTATAATTGTTATTTTCTACTTCCATAAACAACAAAAATTGTAAGAGTATCCTGCTAGGAATCAACAGTATAATGTGAACTGTAAAGAAAGAGCACGTTTATGTATCCTAGGGTCTTCCTTTGCTTTCTTGCATGTGATGCAGTTTGGATGTTTTCTGTTGATATTGTTTTGATCGTAAGGATCAGTATAAGCATGCTTTTTATTTCTCGTATTGTTTTTCTTTTAATCAAACCTATGGTGGTGTTTGGTTCGTGGAAGGACTATTCCATGAAATATACTAGAAATAAATGAAAGAATGTGACATATAATAAATTATTTGTATTGGATGAGGATTTATCCAAGATATTCCTCTTTTCATGGAATGACTATTCCTTCTCCTCTAATGGAATAGCTATTTTCATGAGGTGTAGAATAGTTACGAATATCTTTAATGGATCCAATACAAATGCTCCATCATATTTCATAATCTTCAAAATATTTCTTTTTCTATTCCGCGAACTAAACGCTATTGTTTTGCTGAAGCAACCCTTGGGTACATGGATGGTCTTTTCTGCTGTTTTGATCTCAATTTATTTTCTTTGATTCATGTCCAGAAACTATCATGCTTATCTCTTCTATTTCTTGCTGTATTTCACAGATTCAATGTTTTAGGCCTGCATGAGTTTGATAGTGACCGGAAGAGAATGTCAGTAATATTAGGATGCCCTGACAAGAAGGTCAAAGTCTTGGTCAAAGGTGCTGACACTTCTATGTTTGGTGTGATCGATAGATCTTTGAACTTGAACATAATACGTTCAACAGAAGGGCATCTCTATGCATACTCTTCAATGGGGTTGAGAACTCTAGTGATTGGGATGCGTGAATTGAGTGATTCGGAATTTGAGCAGTGGCATGCCTCTTTTGAAGCAGCCAGCACAGCTTTAATTGGTAGAGCTGGTTTGCTTCGCAAGGTTGCTAGCAGCGTGGAAAAAAGTCTTACCATACTTGGTGCTTCTGCAATAGAAGATAAATTGCAAAAAGGTGTCCCAGAAGCCATAGAGTCTCTGAGGATGGCAGGGATTAAGGTTTGGGTGTTAACCGGTGACAAGCAAGAAACTGCAATATCAATTGGCTATTCCTCCAAACTCTTGACTAAAAAAATGACCCAAATTATTGTCAATAGCAACTCTAGGGAGTCATGTAGAAAAGGTTTAGCAGATGCTTTGGTCATGTGTAAAAAATTCGAGACAACTGGAGGAAGTTCTGGAACCACCAAAAGCTCAGTGGCCTTAATTATTGATGGTACCAGCCTTGTTTATATACTTGACAGTGAAATTGAAGAACAGGTAAGACGTTGTCAATTTATTTTTTCTATTGTTACGTCTATGCCTGATGTTAATTCTTTGTTGTGTAGCTCTTCCAATTAGCTAGTAAATGTTCAGTGGTATTATGCTGTCGGGTAGCTCCATTGCAGAAAGCTGGAATTGTTGCCCTCGTTAAAAAGAGGACTGCAGACATGACACTTTCCATTGGAGATGGTATTTTCTATTGCATTATGTTCAGTCAGCTTCTGTATCACAAGAGCAATGAACGCTCATATGGTTGTTTTCTTCTGGATGTTAATAGGTGCTAATGATGTCTCAATGATTCAAATGGCTGATGTCGGGGTTGGCATTAGTGGCAAAGAGGGTCGGCAAGCTGTTATGGCCTCAGATTTTGCAATGGGACAATTTAGGTTCTTAGTTCCACTTTTATTGGTACATGGACATTGGAATTACCAGCGGATGGCTTACATGATACTGTATAATTTTTACAGAAACGCAGTAATGGTTCTTGTTTTGTTTTGGTAAGTAACATCTGTCTAGTGGTTTTTATGCTTCACATAATTTACCTAATAAACAGGACAAAGTTAATTGAACCTGTTAGCAAACCAAAAGTATAAATTGCTCAGTTATCGAACTACTTGCTCCCTTTTTCCTTTCGCCTTAGGTACCTATATAAGAACATGTGTGAACAAACCAAATATGGTTGCACATGTTGGTGTCATGAACGTCACAACAATTACCTTTCATATTTAGGTAGCACAATATAAATTATTGAAGATGCAGGCTTTTTGCAACTCCATCAGTTAGGATAAAAGTCGTACTGACATATTAGTATGAATTCATTATTCAGAGAAGTGTGTGAAACCATATATTTTATATTTCTGCGTTGATAACGTGGGTAACATCATATGTTTATGCAGGTACACATTATTTACAGGTTTCACTCTAACAACTGCAATTAATGAGTGGAGCAGCATGTTGTATTCTATAATTTATACCTCATTGCCTACAATTATAGTTGGTATTCTAGACAAAGACCTAAGTAGAAGAACTCTTCTGAAGTATCCCCAGCTTTATGGAAGTGGCCATAGGAATGAGAGCTACAACTCGAAATTGTTTTGGCTAACGATGATAGACACCATTTGGCAAAGTTTGGTGATTTACTTTGTCCCATTCTTTGCATATTGGGGAACCTCAATAGATGCACCAAGCATAGGAGATCTTTGGACATTAGCAATTGTCATTTCAGTTAATTTGCACCTAAGCATGGACATCCTCCGCTGGAATTGGATTACTCATGCTGTCATTTGGGGATCTATAGCTGCAACTTTTATCTGTGTCATGGTTATCGATGCTATTCCTAACTTGGTTGGATATTGGTAAGATCTTTTCTCTGTACTAGATTTTGATATTTTATTCATAATATTCTGTCGGAAAAAGCTAAACTTGGATCTCTACTTGGCACAATATGTCAGTTTGGTCCCTTGTCATTCACTTTTCCCAGATTTGACCTTTGGTCATTGATAGAAAGTTCTATTACTATGCTTTATGTGTGATTACACATGCGAGGACAAAGTTTGACCATGCCTTTGTAACACACTGTAATAGAAAACGTTTATCAATGGGTATATTTACTGTGAATGGTCAAATTCTATGAGAAAATAGAGCACATGGACGAATGTGCTAGACTTGAAACTTAAAGAGTAAACAATTATAACCTTTCTGATGTTTGCACTAATACACTACTACAGACTACCTCCCTGTGTTTTGTTTATTACAATTAAACCTCCCCGTGTTTTATTTCCTTACAAGTATGACCTCCGTTAAGTTTTATATTTAAAATTTAAAAAAGTTGACGTGACATTTATATTGACAAATTGCCATTAACTTTTTCTTTTATCTATTTAACTTATTTTCATTATTTAACCTACTTCTATTCTTCAAGCTTGTGGTCTTTTTGCTTTTAATGTAAATCATGATGCACAAATTTAGGGAAATTTTTTGAAGTCGTTAAATAAAAAATTAAAACGCACAACCATAATGTTATGTTTAGTAATGAACCTAGGAGACGAATGTATGCTACTAGGCTTGAGATATATAGTTGTGATATCTTTTAGCCTTTGGTTAAGTGTTTTTCCTTAGGTTTAGACTTTTATTTATGATAGTTTTGAGCTTGGTAGGTAGACAGCCAGCACTTAAACGAATGCCACTTTCTCATACAGTTGATAGTTTGAGCTTCTGGATATTTTGCTTCCTGGAATTGTCAAATAGGTAGTAATAGAAGTAGTAGTAATGGTGAAACTCTCTGAAGTTGATAAAAGGTCAAGTATTTAGGGCTATAGATTTTGATTAGTAGCTAGACTTATGTTGGCGTAACATGTTCATTATTGTTGTATCCAATGTGTTTATCTTTCAGTTATCATAAGCCAAGCCATTGCTTATTTGCAACTTTGATTGCTTTCTGCTTTTGTGCTTCATGTTCTGAGCAACTGCATCAATCGATTTGTGATCAGCTAAATTCCCTTTAGATGACTCATGTTCTAACTCAAGTTTGATTGCATATGTTGGCAACTGACCATGAAAGTTATAGTTTAAAAAATATGAGGCACTATATTGTAGTTTTATGTTTTAATTTCTTACTCGATCAATAAGATTTTTTTCCTAAAATTGTGTATCCTGATTAAAATAATGAGCGAGAAACCTACATTCTTGAAGAAGCAGGCAAGTTATGTAATGAAAATAAGTTAAATGGATTAAAAAGGTAATGGCGATTTTGTTATATAAATATGTCATGTCAAATAATTGGATGGTAAAGTTATTTAACTCATTGGAAGGAGGTCATAGTTGGATGGAAATAAAACAAATGGAGGTTTAAATTGTAATGATAAAACATAGGGAGATAGCAGTGTATCAATGTAATCTCTAGGAGCCAAAGTGACAATGTTCCAAGCTCGATGGCTAAATTGTATTTCATGTGTATGACGGTTTAAGTATATTGTTCCCTTTTTCCTTGACCACCTTTTATGAGAACCATGGTCAACATAGGGTTGTTTTTTCAAATTTCTCCTTTTGGATATATTTATATGGTTGTATTGAGCTTGCAATAAGGGCATGTATGTTTGGTTGGGAGAATAGACTAGGAATAGCTTTAAGCTATGGAGTAGCTATTTCTATAAAATAAATATTTCATATTAGGTGGAATAGAGATTCTTAAACGCCCCTCAAGTAGTGGTATTCCTTTGGCTAATATTCCATCGAATGTGTATTCCGACCATTCCTCCCCTTTCTATTCTGTCAAACCAAATGTAACCCAACTACTTTCAGTTATTAATTTTATAAGTTGAGGACAAGATACCAGAAAAGAATGAAATAAAAATTAGCATGGTGGATGTACCAATATACAACATCAAATTCAAAAGTTACATTCCATCTACGTGTAGTTCGGCCGTCCTTTATTTTGATTTTATTATAAGATGAATGATGTTTGCATTTCATAATTTAGGAGAATTTATTCACACAGAATGATCTGATGAACACAAGTGACTAACTCACCACTCAATACATATACTGGATGTAGCACAAGGAAAAAGTAGAAAAACATCTGAAAGAACACCATGTTAATAATAGTTTTAGAAATTCATATGCCACTAGCAGGCCAAAGTTTGGCGGTATTGCAAGTAGATGTGTTTTAAAGTTAAAGGGGCTTCTCCGGCAATGCTAATGCTGAAAGAGAAAATTGAATATGGCATTAAATATTCTCCTCTCTTATCCTATACGCACTCAAAATTTATGCTTTATCCATGTGTTCTGGAACTGCACCTTTTCTATTTATTATTGGTTGCCAGTGAGCTGGATTTTTCATTTATCCATACTGATGTTATTGTTTGAATATACTGACAGGGCAATCTTTCACATCATAAGAACGAGACTATTTTGGTTGTGCTTGCTTGGTATAATTGTAGGAACACTTCTTCCCCGTTTTGTTGTGAAAGTAGTGTATGAATACTTCACTCCTTCAGATATCCAGACTGTGAGAGAAGCAGAGAAGTTTGGTAGTTTTAGAGAGTTGGGGTCTGTACAAGTAGAAATGAACCCTATCTTGGACCATTCGACACGGTAATTAGTTTATCATCTTGTAAAAGAAAAAAAAATAGTATTATTCTTTAGGCATCATCCCAGATTGTGCACAATCAATCTAGGTTGCTGAATTCTTTTTTATTTGTTGAGTTAGCTATCCAAAGGATGTTGTTTGTGTCTTGTATTAATATGACTTTGTTGAGTGTACATTAGCAATATTGTACGGCGAAAAGCTTTGATAATACCTTCTTTGGTTGTATTTAACATGGTTTATTTAGATGAAGGGGTTTTTCACACATTTCCTTCTTTGCATTTATTTGGCTGCGTGATAGCATGAGTTTACGAAGTATACTTTTTATGCAGTGATGTTAAAGCTATAAATTTGAATTATACCAACAACTTATTGGTCTAGTGTTAGTTGCTATGAAAATTGTCAATTTTTTGAGGGTTTTTGCGTAATAATTACAACATTATCCAATATAGGGATTCTTTGCAATTTTGTGTAATTTTTTTTTTTGGTAAAGAGAAAGTGGAGCATAACTATATTATGCTAAGCCTAGGGAAACAGACTCCCCTAACATCTTGAAAGAGAAGCTCTTGTAAATGCAGGGCTGGTTCGTTGAGAATGTGACAGCCCAGAGGAAGAGAAGCACCATACAAGGCCAGCCAATCCGCACAACGATTCCCTTTGCGATAAACATGTTGAAAAATCACCTCCCAATCTCTGTCAAGCATCGAACGAATCTCTTGCACCGGGCTAGAGTGTGCGTTAATAACATATTGACTATCCACTTCTACTAGTAGCTGCTGAGCTCCTTTGTCCCAAGCCAAGTGAAGACCATCTAGCATTCCCCATAGCTCAGCATGAGATATAGAGCACGACTCAATATTTCTAGCATAACCTCCAACCCACCTACCATTTAGATCGTGCAACAAACCACCGGAAAAAGCCCTGTAGTCCGCTCCCCTCACCGATCCATCAGAGTTCAGTTTTAGCCACTGTCCTGACGGCGGCTTCCACCCCACCAGCATCCACTCACGCTCCTTACTTTGTCTCTTCTACTGATCATAAGTGTTGAGATACGAAGATGTCATCCCCCTTGCTTGAGCTAACAACGCTCAGCTTCCCATGCCCTTATTTTCGAAAACAAACTCATTCCTCCTCTTCCAACAAAGCCAGCACACCACCCCAAACAGCAGCCCCTACGCAATCTTGCGAAACTTAGCCTTCTCCCATAAGTTACTGCAAAATCAATCTCTAATATTACTTGAAAGAAACTCCTCCAAGCTCTCCCTTCCAATTAGCGTTCCCCAAACTTCTCTAGCTACCGAGCACTCCCGAAGGATACGTGATAAGCTTTCAGCTCCCATTCAGCATTTCGAGCATGCTACATCTTCAGTCAAATGCCTTCTCCCTCTCTCAATATTCATAAGGAGCCGATCTTTCACAACCATATAAAAGATCGAATACGATGCGGGCCCTTCCACTTCCATACTACCTTCCAATCCTTCCTCGAGCCTCCTTCATCATTCTTTACAAGTTGTTTATAGGTTGACGCTATAGAAAATTTCCTAGAAGTGGTGCCATTCCAAAAGCATATGTCTCTCCTACCACCGTTCCGCATCATCTGGCAAGCTGCCACTTGGAAGAGAACTGAGCAAGGAAAATTGTCTTTAAAACGATTCCAACCCCAACTTCCATCAAATTTTATCATATCGCAAACCTTAATATCAAGTTCGTTCTCCTCAACCGGGCATGTGACGAGCACCTGTAAAGGGCCAAGATCCCCACTCCATGTATCCGACCAAAACCTGACTTGCTCCCCGTTTAACACACACCATTTAACACCCAATGACACATCTTTTCTCAACTGTACTAGAGCCTGCCAAATATGAGGGCAAGGACGTCTTGATCTAATATCTGCTTGAATAAACTCATCACATCGATATTTACCCAACATCACATGGACCCAAAAAGAATTCGTATCCGCAATGAGGGTGAACCCTAACTTCATTAGGAATGCCGAGTTCATAAGACTCGGTTTCCTAATTCCTAAGCCACCATCGTACGAAGGCTTACACACTTCATCCCAATTGATGAGGTGAATTTTTCAAGCTTCTCCCGAACTTCCCCTTAAAAAAATTCGCACCATTTCGTCAATTCAGTTCGCAGACCCCAACCGGTAGCCGAGCAATTTGCATCGTATAGTATGGAATCGAGCATAAAACCGCCTTCACAAGGGTCAATCTGCCCGCAAGTGACAGGAATCACACCGAGACACCGCCTAGCCTTAATCTGTTGATAAATTAAAAGAAAATTTTTTAGTTGATAAGATACTGGGGTAACCAATTAATATTATTTTTGTCTTATGTTCATTTTTCAATGAACTTGAAATTGATTAGGATTCATTTTTCAATGAAATTGAAACTGATTAGGAATACGTATATAGTTGGTAGCTCATTGTCTCTCCTAAGTTTGCCTATAAATTGAACTCTGATTTTTTTTGTGGATATATAAGATATGAAAATACAAGAGAAAAAGGCAGAGTTTTTTTCCAAGTTTATTTTTCTTTTGTTTATCAGTAATCCATCCTTTGGTGATAGTATATTACACTCGGTTGTGTTCGACTAACATCTGTTGTTGTATCCTGGGAGATAGTTTACCATACGTGGCAAAATCTATCTTAATAAAACCGATTCGGGCCTTAACAAAACCCTCTTTTTCAAGTAAAAGATTTATTTCGGTATTTCATTATTTTATATTTGGTATTTATTATAATATTTTTAATTCTACGATTTTCATATATTATGTAATTCAAGTTACTAATATTTCCTTTATTATTTTGTTCTCTCTCTTTATTTCGAATTATTCATCATATATTTCTAATAATCTTAAAATATATTTTTTTCAAGTTTATATTCTTAAAAGAGACGAACAGGATACCGTGACTTGGAGTATCGTGACTTGGATTACCGTAACATTGGAATACCTTAATTTCGTACAAAAGTATTGGACTTATTTTTGGAAATTCTTTTAATTGGACTTAATCTGGACTAATATTAAAAGAAAAGTTAACAAATATAAATAAATAAATAAATAATAATAAGTTTATTTGGTGTACGTACAGTTTACTTTTCTCATTTGTTATACTAATTGTTATTGTTATTGTTATTCTGAAATTGTTCTAACCTGGTTTGTTTGAAAAATTTCAGAAATTATCATGGCTGATCAGATCCGACAGAATGATGAAATTGGTCAAAGTCAGAATGAGCAAAACCAAAATGGACAATATGTTCAGTGCCTGTTAGTACAACACCTGTAGCATCTGTACTTGTTGGTGGACTAACTGCTTTTGGTTTTGTTGGTTCTAGGCCAATTGCTTCTGGATCTACAAGCTCGGTCCTCCTCGATGAAATGAAACTGGAAACTATTATAGTCAAGCTAACCAAAATGGACAATTTGATCCTAATGGTTATGGACTAAATGGACTTTCGATCTGGGCTTGTTACTGTACCTGAAAGACCATAAAAATTCAGTTGTGTGAATTTTAAGGTCTGACAACAGAAAATGTATTTCTACTTGACTAGTATACATTATGACAGATTTGTGAAGGAAGATCCTCCTGTAGTACCTGAAGGAGTGGTTGATCCTTCTGTTAAATCTGTTGTTGATGTTTGGAATTATTTCGGATTTTCTATGCAGAAACCATATTCTTAATGGTTTAATTCCTGAACTATATGAAGAATATAGTAAGAAGCATATTGCTAAGGAACTATGGGAATCACTTGATAGAAAATATCGAACTGAGGATGCTGGCGCTAAGAAATACTTAGTTGGTCAGTTCCTAGATTTTAAAATGAATGATTCCAAATCTGTTGTAATTCAAGTGCAGGTTCAACTTTTGATCCATGCTGGAGGTTAAGAAAATGGGGACAAGTGAACCATTTCAAGTTGCTGCAATTATTGAAAAATTACCATAAAGTTGGAAAGATTTCAAAGCTTATCTCAAACATAAGCGAAAGGAAATTCCGTTGAGGATCTCATTGTTCGCCTACGCAATGAGGAGGGCAATAGAAGATGAGAAAGAAAATTTCCTATTAATCAAGCTATGGCAAAGGCCAATGTGGTGGAGGTCCATAAGGATTCCAAAAAGGGCAAACAACTTGGGAAACCCAAGTCCTAATGGGGCCGAAAGGAAGAAACAAAAATTTAATGGAAAATGCTTCAATTGTCATAAGATGGGACACAAATCTTCTTATTATAGATTTCCGAAAAGGATCGATAAGAAAGAAGTGAATGTTGTGGATGGAATTACATGACGTATCTGACATCGATCTATACGTAGTAATTTCAAAAGTCAATATGATTGACTCAAATCCTAGAAAGTGGTGGCTTGATATAGGTGCTACCAGACACATATGCTGTAACAAGGAATCTTTTGCTAGATTGACTCTTGTTGAGAATGGAGAGAAGCTTTTCATGGGAAATTCTGCTACTTCCAAGGTGAAAGGACACAGAACTATGATTCTGAAAATGACCTCCGGCAAGGAAGTAAAACTACAAAATGTCTTGTATGTTCCGGTCTTTAGGAAGAATCTTATTTCTGAGATTCTTTTAAGTGCACATGGATTCAAAATGGTGTTTGAATCTCAGAAATTTATTTTGTTAAAAGGGGGAATGCATGTGGGCGAGGGATACGAATGTAATGGAATGTTTAAATTCAATTGTATCTCTTGTAAGCATGGTTCTATTAATATAAATAAGAACAACATTTCTGCTTATATGGTTGAGTCTTCTAATTTTTGGCATAATAGACTTGGACATGTTAATTTTAATACGTTACAACGTTTAATTAACTTAAATCATATACCCACATTTCATATTGATAAAACACATAAATGTGAAATATGTGTTGAGACAAAATCGACAAGATCTTCCTTTAAATCCATTGAAAGAAATTCAGAACCACTTGATTTAATACATATTGATATTTGCGACTTAAAGTTTATTCAATCAAGGGGAGGAAATAAATATTTTATTATCTTCATTGATGATAACACAAAATATTATTATGTATATTTGCTTAAAAGCAAAGATAAAGCTATCAAAAATTTTGTGCTCTATAAGCAAGAAGTAGAAAACCAACTTAATAAGAAAATTAA
>CATIWQ010596664.1:0-27155 GCA_949673415.1 Euphorbia schlechtendalii
TGTGATGAGAGCTATGAGGATCGATGACAAGATGCTGGCTAAGCTCTTTATAGTTACACTAGGAGGGCCAGCCAATTAATGGTATAACAATCTACCTTTGGATATAGCTCATGACTGGAAACATCTCTCAGAGGCCCTAATAGAGCAGTATGGCTTCAATTTTGAAATAAAAACCACCATAAAACATCTCGAGGCTGTCAAGCAAAGACCCAAGGAATTGTTCAAACCCTACTACAACAAGTGGATGGCGAACCAAGTGCTACTCAAGGATAAGCTTAGTCTGTCTAAGATGATTGTAAAGCTATTAGCTGGGGTACTGCTAGTCTACTGACAGAGGCTCGGGACCAACACTTTCACTTCTTACAATGAGGTTTTCGAGAAAGTTAAGAAGCTTGAGTGGATTGAATCTCTGGACACACCCATGGGGAAACAAACCAACGAGTACTAATACGAAAAGGTAATGATTGGGAAAGAAACCCCTCTACATGTGGAGGATGAGGATGATAATAATGTAATAATTAATATTTTAAACTCTTTTAAATTAACAAACTCTATCAACGAGGCTTTTAAATCTTCAGATGAGTCGAACTTCGCTCGCTTGTTTGATATCCTTTTGGATTACATCACACATTCTCACGAACATGAGCGTAATGTTTTTTTAGCATTCATGACACATCATTGCATGAAATTAATTTGGGTATTAATGAATCCCCTATAATAATTTCAAATGATTTGAATCTTGATAAAAAATGAGAGATAACATAGGTACTTAGACAACACGTGATACTATTTGCCTGGTCCTATGAAGACATGCTAGAGGTCAACAGAAAGATCGTCAAACACAAAATCTCCACTGACCATTAAGTCGGTCAAACAGAAGATGACATAATTGAGACCAAAAGGAACCAGAAGAGTCTAAATAGAGGTAACAAATCAAATCGAATCTAAGTTCCCCAAAGTAGTTAAACATCCGATAGCTTAGCCAACATGACACCAATGCCAAAGATATAAAGAAGGAGTTAATCATTTCAATGTGTCATCGAATTCATCATGCGGCTCATCACCATTTATGGGCCGATCATCACACTATTGAAGGAGCACCAATCGATAATGCATGTTTGTGTTCGATGTAATCAATCTATGTCTGATGTAGGTTTTGGAGCCTTCTATCCCTGACAAATCACTCATTCCCTATTTGGCTGTTAAGAAATCAGGGAGAACAATCGAAAAGGTGAATATCAAGCATCATCGCTCATCACCGTGTATACTTTAAGCCAACATAGCGGTAAGAGCGGCCAACAAAATAATCAGAAAATGCTGAACAAATAAGCTGTTAAAGTCATGAATCCACCAAGATAGACTCAAACTCTATCACATCTAGGCGAAAGAAATAAATCATGTAAAAAATGTTACAAAAAGTAATTATCCTATCAATTGGCACTCTGCTAGTTGAGCAAATATTAGGGCCTCTTTTCAAAACATAAAAAGAATAGTCCATTGAGTTGAAAACTCGAAAAGGGTAGCTTAGACACAGCTTAGGACATCGAGAGAAAGGCAAACACATTGATTAGAAAACTTGAAAGGGCTAGTCAATGGCAGGAGTCAAATCATTTGAAACATTTATACCCTTGTTAAGTTAATCAATGAATTATCATTCTTGCTGTATCTTTATGCATATGTTTATCTTGATTATTTGCATGCCAACTATAGAATATCACAAGTAATCATCCCATCACATCATGGTTCAATAAAAACAAAAAAAATAATAAGAAAAGAAAAAAAGAAAAGATAAGTCTACTGGATTGAAAACCTGAAAGGGCGGTCGAGGTAAAAATTAATACAAGGTTCGATAGATTGAAAACCCATAAGGGCGGTCTATGCAAAAATTAGAACCGAAGAAATATTAATTTCATCATCTCCTCCTCGGAATGGCTCAAGGAATCATCTTTATCCTTTAGATATTAGGATGAATATCTTCGAACTTCCTTAGTAGAGAGGATTGTCACAACAAAAGCTTCCAAGCTCTCATTATCAACTTCGAAGAGAGCTCAGCAACATGGTTCGGGATCAACATTAACATCATTGGCACCATACCAAAGAAGGAAACGAGTGTAAAAAAGTCAATGACTCATCCAAATCCTCTTCAAACCAAATTCAGGCTTTGAACTTAACTCTAATTCATCCATAAAATTGAACTTCGACTTGGACCCTCCCTTGTCCATCATCACTCTGAAGAAGTCATGTCTACATAACTTGACCATTAACAAAAAGGCAACCATAGAATGCCCAATGAGATGAATCTTGGGGGCACTCATGCACTAGAATAAGAGGGTATCAATTTAGAAACCTTCGAAAGGCTCCACATGCAATGAAGCTTTTATTATCGACTGGGCCACTACTCCAAAGCCAATGATATCTGCTATAGATAAACATGCATCATGCGATAAATATTATTCATGCATAAAATCATTCATTCATGCATACGAATCATGTCACTTACAGCTGAAGGTAATGTTAAACCGAGACAATGCCATTCCGACGAGAAAAACACTTTACTTGCATATGAGGAAACTACAAGTATGAAGAAGATGTCAGAGCAACACATCATCAAAATTGAGAATAACAATGGCCCAACTCAAGTCATTTCAACTTTCATCAAATTCAAGCTTACCTAGGCCTCTTTCAAGCAGCATTACAACATCACAAAGCCTCCCAAAATAACAGAGCGGCCATCGAGACATCCCCGAAAATCTCAAACTCAAATTTTTGCATTTATCATGGACCTGAAGAAAAATTACTCAAAACCCTCATGTTTTAATTCTTAATTGAAGGGGAAAAAAGTTTTGCTTTCAGAAATCTCAATCAAGTAATTAAAACATATGTCACAAGTATCTACTAATAAAATTCCTCATTCTTGCATGTACCCCTTCAACTCATAAGGGGCATCTATGTTAGACTCGCAATAGTTGACTTATCATCAAAGGCATAAAGCACAAGGCTTTCATCCTTTCCCCAGTAGAGTCACCATTATGAGCGGATGATGTTCCAGACCCACACAGTCACCGCGAGGTGCAGTACCCGTGATAAGGGAATTGGGGCTTTTCGAAAGGAGTATGCTTCGAAAGATGCGTTGCTCGAAGAAAATGTTGTTTGAAAATGTGAGTTTCAAGTTTAATAGACTTGAGATCAAGATCTCTAGCATATGGTACTCAGAGTCGCCACCCAGATCAGCTCTTCTAAGAAAATTCGATATAACTTAGATCCGTTAAGCCAAAACGGTACTAGAGTTCAGAGATTCAGGTTCGGGATGATTTACCTATTTCATCATCATTTGAGTTAACACTATTCTAGTTTGGAAACTGCACTTATGATATTTCGATTCAATCTAGATGCTTTCGGCCTATATCTTTGATTATTTAGCGTGCATGTAAAGAGCGATAAATAAAGTGCGAGAAAGTAAACACGTAGGAAAGTAAATGTGCCTACTCTATGAGATTAATTACATATTGGGATAGGGGATTTACAAATAACCTAAATACATCGATATATAACAATTATTACATTTGATAAATACGATATCAGAAGGAAATTAAACCCTAACATACATCTATCCTAAACTACCTGCATCCACAAAGGTTAGCATAGGGGATATTCCACCACACAAATACGTACCAAGTGTACCATGTATGCTTGATTGGGATTTTGGCAAGACCCATGTGGTCAAGGTAAAAATAATGGAGATTTCAAAGTTCTTATTCTATGAAAATTGTTCATTTTTATTTTCAACTATGTTGGTCATTTTTATTAGTGAAAATACTGCATATTATATTGTTGGGTCAGTTATCCGGGAACTTGAGTTCCCTTCATGTGGGTGATATAAAACAATATTTAGAAATATAAATCTAGGCCAAACATGCATAACATAGCCATCGTTTGGGTTAATAAAGGTAACAATGTCATCCATATCGTTACCGACTTCCCTGTGAAGGGGCGATATCGATATGAATGGCCCGAAGCACTTTTGTTGCTACTCCAAACTTTAATCAACATATTAATACATTAATAAATCAAATTTAAATCCTAAATAATTACAATTTAGAGTTTTGATACCCCCAATGATGCATTTCCAAACTCAGAAAGGTCTCAGCGGGTCGTTCCGGGCTTAAAAGATTCGAAACAGAGCAAAACAAAGAGAAATTGGGTTCTACCTAAGGCAATGTCATTAATAACATTAGGCCATGTTGTTAACGACATTAGGTCATGTCGTTAACGACATCGAGGTTCCAGACCTGCGGAAAACACATGGAAACAGCAAAAACACAAAACTTTGATCCCCAACACTTGAGATTTCGGCTTAGTTAGATTAAATCCTTGATTTTTAGACTCGAATGGATTGTCTACGACATCTTTATCACTCACTTGAAGGTTACTTCACCTTCTGAAGCATCTACTTTGTCAAGGAATAGATCCCTTCCAAAGATTTTTGGTAAATCATCAAATCCAACAAAAAATAAACAAGGAGAGCTTCCAAGACGACTTCATGGACCTTAAATAAAGTGGATTCATGACTAAGCCTCTTAGTTTCTAGAGTTTGTGCTTACATTTATATGCTTTTCTTTCTGAAGTTTCATTTTCTTTTCGGTTATTTCCATTTTCGCACACCAATCTGTTTTCCAGAAATTTTAGTATGATTTAAAATATTTTTGAGTATTTTATTTAATTAAAAATATTCTATACATCATGAGCTTTCTGTAATGATAAAGATAATCCAATTCGGTTAAGTATAGCAAAAGTTATGATCATTTGAAGTTTTGGATTTTCATTTTGCTATTTCTACTATTTCTTAGTATTTTCTGTAGGTCTGGAACCTCGATGTTGTTAATGACATGTCCTAATGTTGTTAAAAAAATTGAAATTTTTTTAGAAACATGGCCTAATGTAGTTAATGACATTGCCTTTGGCAGAACCCTGTTTCGCTTTGTTTTGCTCTGTTTCGAATCGTTTAAGCCTGGAACGACCCGCTAAGACCCTTTTGAGTTTGGAAATGCATCATTGAGGGTATCAAACCTCTAAATTGTAATTATTTAGGATTTATATATGATTTATTAATGTATTAATATGTTGATTAAGGTTTGGAGTACCAACGGAAGTGCTTCTGGCCATTCATATCGATATTGCCCTTCGCAGGGAAGTCGGTAACGATATGGATGACATCGTTATCATTGTTAACCCAAACGATGGCTATGTTATGCATATTCATCCTATATTTATGTTTCTAAATGTTGTTTTTGGTTACCCACATGAAGGGAACTTAAGTTCCAGGATAACCGACCCAACAATATAACATGCGGCATTTTCACTAATAAAAATGACCAACATAGTTGAAAATAAAAATGAACAATTTTCATAGAATAAGGAATTTGAAATCTCCATTGTTTTTACCTCAACCACATGGGTCTTTCCAAAATCCCAATCGAGCATACGTGGTACACTTGGTACATATTTGTGTGGTGGAATATCCCCTATGCTAACCTTTGTGGATGCAGGTAGTTTAGGATAGATGTATGTTAAGGTTTAATTTCCTTTGGATATCACATTTATCAAATGTAATATTTGTTAGATGTTGATGTATTTAGGTGATTTATAAATCCCCTATCTCAATATGTAATTAATCCCGTAGATTAGGCGCATTTACTTTCCTACATATTTACTTTCTCGCACTTTATTTATCGCTCTTTGCATGCATGCTAAATAATCAAAGACATAAGTTGAAATTATCTAGATTGAATCGAAATATCATAAGTGTGGTTTCCAAACCAGAATAATGTTAACTTAAATGACGACGAAATAGGTAACTCATTCTGGACCCGAATCTCTGAACTCTGGTACCGCTTAGGCTTAACGGATCTAGGCTATATCGAATTTTACAGGAAGAGCTGATCTAGGTGGTGACTCTAAGTTCCATAGGATAGAGATCCTAATCTCGAGTGTATTAAGCTTAAAAGTCACATTTCAAGCAACATTTTCTTCGACCAATGCATCTTTCGAAGCATGCTCCTTTCGAAAACCCCACACCCCATCTCACGGGGTCGGTGCCTAGCAGTGACTGCGTGGATCCAGAATGTCATCTGTTCATAGCTGAAATCATACTTTTATAGAGAGAGAATGATTTCATTGATAAAGGACTGTTAATGAAATTCTTACCGTTTTCTCTCAATCTTATTCCTGTCACTAATCCGTTAGAGTGGCACGTCCAACTTTTATCCGTGCCATGCTTTGCCAAGTTGATTTTGGGACCCACTTTGTACAGCAGATACATATTAGATTTGTAGGAATGTTTTTTTTCCTAATTTTGCAACAACTTTTATCTTTTAGTAAGCTGAAGATCAGAGCACACGGCTGGATTAAATGCGAAGTTAGCTTTCTTAACTTTTAGCACCGAAAGACTATGTTTACCTTTAAGAGTCTTTAGAGGGGCTTCTTGAGGTTTTGAGTCTTCAATGATCTTCTACGGTATTGAAGACTCTTCTGGCTTTTATATAATTCTGAGGTACCTTTTTCCTTCTAGAGTATCCTGGTGCTTCTAAGGCAACTTGCTTCTAAACTCAGAACTTACAAAACTTAAACTTATGACTTCAGAATCCAACAATCTCCCTTGTTTTGTTGGTTTTGAGTGATTTCAAGCACAGGATATACCTACTCCCTCATAATCTAAGGCTTATGTTCTGAGATAGTTTTATCTTTTTCTCACAAGTTATAAAGAAGGTAGTATAACAAAGAGTTGTACTCAGAATAGATGTAAAATCTTTTCATTGAGATGAAGAAAATTACAAGTTTTTACAAAGAATTTAATTATAATGGTTTTTCTTTAAGCACTAAGAATTCATCTTGAGTCTCTTCCTTCTGATCTATCTCCACTTGAAGCTTGGTTGGAGATCATCCACCTTTCCCAGATGTCCTTGAAGTTGTGCTTATCTTTTTCCCTCCACTTAGTGCTAACAAGTTGAGCCACAATCTTCTTCTCATAAGTGCAAACCTCTGAATAACTTCTTGAATGGCCTTTGCATTTGCTTGAAGAGGAGGGATAATCTGCTGAATCAACCTTGCAGCTTTACTGGGAATAGAGGGGATGATGCTTTCAAGGATATCTTGGAGGGATTTTTGATTCCAGATACACTGAGTGTTTAGCCCATTAGCCAGATATTGTAGGAACGGAACAATCTCACTACCATGTGAGCAAAAGGAATGGAGAGATAGGCCATCAATTTCAGCTCCTAAGGCATCAATGCTCTTCTAAAGACTTTTTAATGAGCTAGCACCCCTTGCAATCACTGTGTCTTTGGCTTCTGTGATTGCCTTTGTTAAATCAGCAATGGTAGAGGTGATTATGTCTTCAATATCATCAGTGCACTCATTCTTCTGAATAAAAGTGATATTAGTGGCCATCTTGTGAGTATTCTCAACAGCCTTGAGAACCTCAGACTTTATCTCCCTCTTGGAGTCTGCAATAGCCTTGAGAGTTTCAGCCTTAAAGTCATTCATTTGCTTCAACATCTCATCAAGACTATGTTGGATCTTTCTTACTGCCACAAATAGAGGACATTCTAAGACCTAAGCTGCTAGACTTCTTCTCTTAAGCCCATGGAGAATGTTGTTGAAGTGCGCTCAATGGTAGTCTCCAGAGTAGACATAACATCCGCTATCTGCCTCTAGGACTCTCCTTTCACCCCACAAACCTCATCATGGATCATTTCAAGACCCCTTTCACCAATTTCCATCATCCCTTTCAAAACCACCAATGCATATCTAATGTCAATATAGTTATCTAGCCTTGTCTCCATAAGTGGCTTCAAATGCTGAATAAGCTTTGAGCGGATCTGACTGGGAAGAGGAATCTTGTCAGCCATATCCATAATTATCTGAGCCTTATCTGTAAGGAGGGTGACACTTTGGGCAAGTTGGAGGTTGAAATGGACTGATTTGATATCCACAACTGAGTCATTGAGGTGAAGGGCCATTGTGAGGAGATCATCAAGGGTCTTCCCCATGTGATGGAGAGAATTAACTAGAACTACAACAGGTGCATTTCCTCTCTCAACTCATTCTCCTATTATCCATCCTCTACTGCTGAGGGACTCATCTCCATCAATTCTTTGCTCCCGAGGTCTGGGAATAAGAGTTAAGGTACTATTGAGATCTACCAGAGCCCTCGGGACATAGGGAATATGTTGTTACTGCTAATGAAGAGTTGGTAGCTGTTGGAAGGGAGAAATTGGTTGCTGCTGGTAGCGAGAAGTTTGCTTGAATTTGGCCTTAAACTTCTCTGACCCTTTCACTATTTGAATATTATCATCCTCTTCCTCATTGACATCCTCCAACAGAACTTCCTCATCCTTCTTTTTTTCCTCCTCCTCTTCATCATCCTCGTCCTCCCTTATATCCTCTAGCTTTAAATTATGTTTGGTAAATACTGAACAGGCCATGGTTACGAACTCAGCACCAGGATCTGATTCTAATGATTGAACACCCCATTCAACCACTACAGTCCTCTAGACTTCCTCCTTCCGAAGAGTCGATAAGAACGGATCTTCCTCTGGTAATTTCTCTTTCAGTGGAGATTGCACATCAGACTCTTCCTTTTCTTCAGCCTTATCCTTTTTCTTAGCCTCGGCTTTATTCTCCTTCTTGGCCTTAACTTTGTTCTCATTCTCCCCAACTATATCCTCCTTCTTGGCCTCAGCATTTTCCTCCTTCTTGGCCTCAACTTCTAGCCCCTTAACCACTTCTTGAGCAATAATTACTGCAACCATAAGGGGATCCTTGGTATTTGAAGTTGGAGACCCTCCTGGTGTAAACAAAAACTTCTTGGGTGTCTCAAGAGTGGTTGAGAAGAGATGAGAAGGATCCAAGATAGCCTTCTATTGATCGGGAGTGGGAGACAATGACTTCTTTTCTAGTAGGAAATTTGTCGGATTGGCCACCTTAGGAGGAGCAGGACTTGGTGCCACTAGAATAGCCCCTAAGGGAAAATCAAAGTCTACAAAGGTTCCTTCAAAGACCTTTCCATCCACCTCATCTAAGTCATCCTCCTCTGTCTCAGAGGTGCTTTTCTCCTTCATCTTTGTAGTGAATTCTTTCTGGAACAGTCACCCTCCTTCCTTCTAACAGGGCCTTCATCTCTACCTCAGCTTGAGCAATCCTTATATCTCCAACAACCCCTTTCTTCTTGGGTACAGATGTAAAGACCTGAACCAGGCTTTAGTTTATGGCCTTGATCATTTAATCCTTCTGAGGATCATATTATAAGACCACAGTCTCGTCATAAGTTCTGGCCTTTTTCTTCCTCCTCTTCTCTTCTAATTTCTCCTCCTTTTCTTCCACCTTTTCCTCTTTCTTCTCCACCTTTTCTTCCTTCTCTTCAACCTTCTCCTCTTTCTCTTCTACCTTTTCTTCTTCCTCATCACTAGGAATGGCCACATTCAGATCAAATTCTCCTCTCCTCCTCTTAGTCAGAATGTTGATTGCCCTCCTATCTTCCTCATCTTCTTCTGAGCTATTCTGCTCCATAGGTCTAGGCACATATTGGAACTTGTTCATGGAATTAGTAATTCTTTTAGTAACTTCAGTAGTAAGTGCCTTACTTCTGCTTACTCTGCTTCTCTTGGCCTTAGGGATTTCCTCCTATTTCATCAAAGGCTCCCTCTGTCTTTTGGGTGAGACTTCCTCAACCCCTTTCACTGCTTCACCCTTCTTGGCCACCCTTAACTCCTTCTCCCTCCTTTTCTTCATTAAATCTTTCTTTAGGGCCTCCTCCCTATTCCATTTTATTCTAAAATCCACCTTTTTATCAAAAGTCTCCTTCACAATATCACTACCCAGAGAACCATCTTCTTTTGAACAATCCACACCCCATGCAGTCACAATCCTACTGATGAGACCATCAAGTGTGAACTTGTGGTGAAGTATATGCTGCATGATGATAACAGGCCAGTTGACCTTCTTCTTCTCCACCAATTGCACTAAACTACAATGCTCATAAGTTGATACTGCATTTGTGGAATTCATATATTGGAGAAGAAGATGCGCCATTATGAACAGCTAGTACCTTGGTTCTTGAGGTATGTGAGTACTTATTTTCTCACCAAACCACCCTTCTAGCATGAAGGCCTTTCTATTGTAGCTCATGGAATCTTCAAATTCCCTCCTAAGAGCTAGACCCTCATCCTTAAGATTTAGTAGTTTTGACAAGAATGCGTGAGTAATAGTGATCTCCTTGCCTTTTACTATAGTCTTGAGCTCTTCATCGCTCACTATAAATCTTTTCAAGTTCTTGTAGAATTCAAGAACAACTGCTGGGATGGTTAGCTCCTTTAATCTGATCCAAGTGTCAAAGTGATGGAATTTGATGGTTTCTTTGAAAGGGCTAGCTTGAACAAAGGAGTTATCTCCCAGATTTCATTGAGAGACGATGTTATAGAGATTTGACCTGTATAGAATAAGAACAAAGGTCTTTTAAGGGATTTGGATTACTACTTGCTCATTAGGGTTCTTGGAAGATCTTGGTCTCTTTGGTGCCATATTAATATTCAAAGAGAAAATTTATGGAGAATAGGGTTTGAGAGGGTTTGTGTGAGCAGGGATTTCATGAGAGATTGAGAAAATTTTGGTAAAGTATTTTAAGAATAAACAGTAATCACTTATTTATATAAAGAGTTTAGAGGGGTAAAACAGTAAAAAGGGATGGTAATAAATGTTGACGATTTCTGTATTTACTGTTTACTTTTTGAGAAACTGTTAGAGTCGTAACTGACAGTAGAATGTGAATAGTTTTAACCTAAAGATCTAAATTGGGATTCGGGTTTATGAATTTTGAAATTTGGTCATACTCCTTCTGAGACATCCTTCACTTCTTATGATATACTTTTCTTCTGAATTGTTTCTTTTGACAATCAATCCATCTTCTTGAGAATAATGTTTTCCTCTGAGCTGACTTCATACTAGATTGCTCATTCCAATTTCTCTTCTGAGAAAGGAGAATTAATCCTTGCTCAGAGGCTTGGTAAAGATATCTGCTCTCTGATCTTCAATAGAGATATAAACCAACTTTACATCCTTCTTAAGGATGTGATCCCTTATGAAGTGATTTTTGATGTTAACATGCTTCATTCTATTATGCTGAATCAGATTTTTTGATAGATCAATCGCAATTTTATTATCGCAAAGAATCTCTATGCATTCACTTTTGATTCCATAGTCTTCTAGTTGTTGCTTTATCCAAAGAACTTGAGCAACACAACTTCCAGCAGCCATGTGTTCTACTTCAATGGTAGATAATGCTACTAAGGTTTGTTTCTTACTGTACCAAGAAAAAATGCATTTTCCTTGGAAATGACATCCTCCAATAGTGCTCTTCCTCTACTTGATCTCTACCATAATTTGCATCAGTGAATCCCTTCAGCGAGAAATCTCCATTATTTGGATAACATAATCCAGCTTCTATAGTTCCAAGAAAATATCTTAGGATTCTTTTTACTACACTCAGATGCGACTCTCTTGGATCACTTTAATATCTTACACAGTAGCAAATTGCATGATGAATATCAAGCCTGCTTGTTGAGAGACATAATAAGGAACCTATTAGTCCTTTGAACAGAATCTGATCCACCTTCTTTCCTTTTGAGTCCTTCCTGAGTATGGTGTTTGACGCCATGGGAGTTGCAATCTCTTTTCCATCTTTCATTCTCAATTTCTTCAGAATCTCGTTGGTATACTTAGATTGATTAATGAATATACCATTAGAGCTTTATTTAATTTGCAGACCAATGAAGAAGGTTAATGCTCCCATCATACACATCTCAAATTCATTTTTCATTTGAGAGTTGAATTCCTTGCACATCTTTTCATCAGTGGCTCTAAAGATGATGTCATCAACATATATCTGAAAAAGGAGTATGTCCTTGTTTCTTCTTCTAATATATAATGTTGTGTCTATCTTGCCTCTGATATACCAGTTAGAGATGAGGAAACTTGTTAGTCTTTCACACCAAGCTGTGGGAGCTTACTTCAAATCATATAAGGCTTTCTTCAACTTGTAGACATGGTAGGGATACTTTGAATCTTCAAAGCTAGGAGGTTCCTTGACATATACTTCTTCAGAGATGAATCCATTTAGAAAGGAACTTTTTACATCCATTTGTTATAGTTTGAATCCCATATGAGATGTGAAAGCATAGAGGATTCTTATTGCCTCAAGTCTGGGTATTGGAGCGAATGCCTCATCATAGTCAATTCCTTCTTGTTGATTATATCCTTGAGCTACAAGTCTTACTTTGTTTCTGACTATGTTTCCATCTTCATCAAGCTTGTTTCTGAATACCCACTTAGTGTCGGTGATGGATTTGTTCTTTGGGACTAAAATAAGATCCCAGACATCATTTTTAGTGAATTGATCAAGTTTTTCTTGCATGACCATCATCTAACTTTCATCATGTTCTGCATCTTCAAACTTCTTTGGCTCTAGGATTGAGACAAATGCCGGGTGACCTTGTCATTTTGCTGAGTTATCCTATGGTGAGAACCGAGTTCTGAGGTGTATCAAGGATTAGTCTTTCTAGATTATCCTTCTTTGTTCTTATTTCCTTGGGTAGGTTATGATGAACGGGATCTTCCTTTACCTTTGGATCGTGCTCTTCATCTCCATGATCTGAAAAATCTGATCTTAGATGGTTCATCCTTTGTTGATGCTTCTCCTTGGATTGGCTCAGAGGGTTATTTATGTGAGATAGAATCTCCATCTTCCTTTGAACCTTTTCTTCTTCCTACATGGTCAGTTTTATCAAAATCTACATGTATTGACTCTTCTAATGTTGTTGTTCTTTTGACAAAGACTCTATATGCTTTTCTATGTGTTGAGTAGCCAAGAAAAATTGCTTCATCAACTTTAGGATCAAATTTTCCTAGTTGTTCTTTACTTTTGAGAATAAAACATTTGCATCCAAATGCTTTAAAGTACCCAATCTTTGGTTTTCTACCTTTCCAGATATCATAGGGAGTTTTATCAATTACTAATCTAATGTTTACCCTATTTAGTATATAACATGTTGTGTTAACTACTTCTACCCAAAAATATTTGGGAAGGTTGTTGTCACTAAGCATGGATCTGGCCATTTTAACTATGGTTCTATTCTTTCTCTCAACAACCCCATTTTGTTAGGGAATGTAAGCAGCAGAAAAGTTGTGCTCAATGCCTCTAGCATCACAGAATCTAGCAAAAAGCCTATTTTTTGAATTCTTTACCGTGATCGCTTCTAATTTTAGAAAGAAGAATGCCTTGTTCAACTTCAACTCAGTTGCATAATCTGGAAAAGCCTTCATAGGCTTCGTCCTTACTGTTGAGCAAGATGACCCATGTATACCTGGAGTAGTCATCTACTATAACCATGGTATATCTGTGTCCACCCATGCACATAGGTAAAAAAGGGCCAAATAAATCTATGTGAACAAGTTCTAGGACTCTTTTAGTGAAAAACTTAGATTTAGATTCAACGCTCTTTTTAAATTGATTTTCCATATTGACAAGCATTATATAGATGATCCCTTTCGAAGTTTAAACTTGGCAAACCCTCAATAAGTTTTTTTTTACTAGTTTGGTCAGAAGGTTCATGTTAGCATGTCCTAAAACTTTTATGCCATAGCCATAACTCTTCTTCTTTAGACATTAAGCATATATCTTTCTTAGACTTGTCATTTAAGTTAATTATGAACACATTATAGACTCTGGAAGCATAAATCAAAGTTTGATTTGACTTACACTCAATGATGGAGCATCCTTTTGAGTCAAATATAACTTTCTTCCTTGATCACATAGTTGTGCAACACTCAGGAGGTTGAACTTCATACCATTAATAAGAGAGACTTCTTCAATCTTGATTTCTGATCCAATGGTTCCTTTACCAATGATCTTTCCCTTCTTGTTATCTCCAAAGCTCACATTCCCATATCTTTTGCATTCTAATGAGATGAATGATGTCTCATCTCCAGTCAGATGTCTTGAGCATCCATTGTCTACATACCAAATTTGTTGACCTTCTATGGACCTAAGACTTACCTGCAAAAGTAGATGGTTAGAATCTTCGAACCTAGTTTCCCTTGGGTTCGGGTGTATCATAAGTTAAATCAGGCCAATCATAAGTATCATAGAAACCATTTTTAAATCTACATATAATAGTTATATGATTTTTCTTTCCACAGAAGTTACAAAATGTCTTTGTAGCTTCTCTAGCCATCTCTCTCTGCAGGGTTCTGGGAGATGGACAAAGGTCAAATGGTTCCTGGATTGGTTGCCTCTAAGTTATTACTCTTCTTCTGGCATGGGGATTCCTTTGAGTCATCTTCTGATAGCCTCCTTTTTTATGATAGCTCTCGCCATACCTATATCTACACTCCGTATAACTCTTTTTCCCGGGGACTGAGGCTTTACCTCGATACATCATTTACTAAGGATTTTGCTTCTGAGGGATGCTTATCTTCTAAGGATGCTTCTTCTCCTAAGGATTATCCTTCTCCTGAGGAAGCTCCTTTTTCTGAGACTCCGCTTGGCCAGGTAAGGTTATCTTTCTGAATAGATGACCTTCAACCAACATTACTCTTCTGCTAAGGTCAGTTGCATTAACTCCTACCAAAACTAATTCCTTCTTAAGCTTCTCAGCCTCAGCTTTAAGCTCTCCTTACTTCTTATAGATAACTTTGGTAGAGTTATATCATGCTCTATCACGGATACAAAAATCTTCAAAATCTTCCTCTAGAAACTTCATGTGTTTCTTGTTCTTTTTAACATGCTTATAAATCTACGCAAGTACTTGCATAATTTTATTAGGAATGTTGAATTTAGAGTTTACCTCATCAATTTCCTAAGATTTCCTTTTGATGATGAAACCCTTAATGTGCTACTTGCTATGATTCCACTGTTGGGTACATATCGTCTGTAGCCATGAAGCATATTTGTGCAATTTCTTCATTCTTTGAAGAATCTGTAGTGCTTTCATTCTCGTTGTCACTCCATATTACCACCATGGCCTTCTTTCCTTTATCCTTTTTGAGCTTCGGATAGCTAGACTGGATGTGTCCTTCTTGGTGACATTCAAAACAAGTTATAGGTTTTTTATTTTCCCCTTTCATCTTTTCTTCAGATCCTCTGAATTTGCTTTTAAAAAAATCCTTCTTCTAGAAGTCTGACTTCTGAGAGAAGCTTCCTTTCTTCTGAAATCTTTGAGGATTGCTTGAGTTCTTCTTCATGAACTTCTTGAACTTTTAGGCTGGCATCGCCATATCCTTATCATCCTCTGAGGAGCTTTCATCAACTGCCTCTGCTCTCAGGATTATTACCTTATTTGCATCAGACTTTGCTTTCTCTTTCTTTTGAAAGCTCTCTCTGCATAGAAATTTCATGAGTGATTAAGGAACCAATAAGCTCATCATACCTATAGGTAGTGAGATCTTGAGCTTCTTCTATGGCGGTCTTCTTAGCCTGCTGTGAGCGGATGACGTTCCAAACCCGCGCGGTAGCCGCGAGGCGCCGGCCTCGTGAGATGGGCATGGGGTTTTTTGAAGAGAGAAATGCTTCAAAGGGTACGCTGCTCGAGTAAAAAACTTATTTGAAAAATGTGATTTTCAAGCCTAATAGACTCGAGATCAGGATCCCTAGTCTGTGTTACAGAGTCACCACCCGGATCAGCTCTTCTGGGAAAATTTAGCACAGCTTAGATTTGTTTGCCTAATCCGTACCACAAAATAGAGATTTACGTTCGAGATGAGTTATCTATTTCATTATCATTTGAGTTAAATTACACTATGAGAGAAACCACATTTATAATATAAAAACTAAACTAGATATTTTCAGTTTATTTTTATCACACATGGATAAAACGGTAAGTAAGTTGCGGAAAGTAAACATGCAGGAAATTAAATGCGCCTATTCTAGGGGGAATTATTTACATATTTTGAGGATGGGGAATACAAAATTACCTAAATACAAGAGATCTAGGGGAATGAATACATCAATATCCTATTAAACAACCGATCTAACAAATACATAATTTTTATTAAAATAAATGCGATACCCGAAGGAAAATAAAATCCTAAGCATATATCTAACCTAATCTGCCTGCATCCACAAATATTAGTATGAAATATATTCACAAATACATGTCAATGCACCAAGTATGTTCGATTTTAATATTGGAAGACCCGTGTGGTATAGTTAAATAAAAAGTGCTGACAAATGCTCGTGATTTTCGTTATAAAAAAATGATTCATTTTTATACAAGTATGTTGCTCACTTTATTAATGAAAATGCCGCATGTGAATTTTGCCGGGTCGGATATCCAAGAACGTGGTTCTCTTCGTGGGGGTTTCCTAAATTAAACTTAATTATTTACAAATCAATGGAAGTGATAAATAATTACAGACCCATAAACATAATCATTGTCTTTTGTGTATATTCCGAGGAAATTCAAATATGGTAATAATTTTACCTCGGTCAAGAGGAAACCGGTATTTAAATTTTCTTTCGGAATATATCCAAAAGATTAATATAAAATTATTATATTAATCTTGATATGTTCATGTAAACAAATTATTTTTGTTAATTAAACTATAATTAATGAATAATATACAAACTTGTATTTTTAAGAAAAAAGAGGTGACGCCGATGTCGGTGTTGTAATGTCGGTGTCAGCGTTGCAAAAATATTGGTAACATCGGTACCGATGTTAGTAATGTCGGTACCAACATTGATGGTCCATACCTGCAGAAAACACAAAAAAAACAGCAGAAACAGCAAAACGAAAATCCAAAACTTCAAACGATCATAACTTTCACTACGGTTATCGGATTCAAATGATTCTCATCATTATGGAATCTCATAATGTGTTTAACATACTGAAAATGAAAAAATCAAGTTTTAAAGACAGCTTTATATAGAAAAATATCAAACAGCCCGCATTGTCCAAAAATGCGAACCGTAATTTTACATAACTTCGAAAAATCATAACTTTATTTATACTTATCCATTTTAATTTATCTTTATCATTCCATAAACCTCATGATCTAAGGAATATAATAAAAATAACTAATCATGCAATAAAAATCTTCGTTAATCCCAGAACTGAAAACGGTAACATTCTGCCCAGGAAATCGAAATAAATTTGTACAAAACTTTGAAAATTCATAACTTTTGATATACTTATTCGTTTCAAGCAATCTTTATCATTTTGGAAAACTCAAGATGTTTAGAATATTTTTATGTAAACAAAATACTCAAAAAGATTTGAAATCATATCACAATTCCCAAATAAATAGATTGGTGTGCAAAAACGGAAATAACAGAAAAAAAAATGAAACTTCAAAAAGAAAAGCATATAAATATAAGCACAAACTCTAGGAACTCAGAGGCTTACCCTATAGTCATCAACCCACTTTCTTTTTGGTCCATGAAATCCTCCAGGAAGCTCTCCTTGTTTCTTTTTTATTGGATTTTGGTGATTTACCAAAAATCTTTGGGAGGGATATATTCCTTGCCAAAGTAGATGTTTCGGAAGGTGTAGTAACCTTCAAGTGAGTGATAAAGATGTTTTAGATTCTCCATTCAAGTCTAAACCTCTGGAATTTAATCTAACTAACCCAAAATCTCAGGTTATGGGAGGCTTAAAGTCTAAATTTAATGTAAAAACTCAAGAAAAAACCACTCAAGAACACTCAAACTTACTCCCTAATGCTCTCTTTTGTTTCAATATTTTCTGATCCTAAATGTGAGCTCTCTCCCCTTTGGAACTCCCCCCTTCTCTATAAATTCAGTCCTCCTTTCTATAGAACTCTCTTCAATCCAAAAGTCCAACTACTTGCTTAAGTGGTTCACCCACTTGTTTTTGCCTTTTTACCTTATTTTCTTCCCTCCTTTCTTGACTAAGTGGGATGAGCATTATTTAGGCATTGTGTAAAGTGAAAAGAATCTAAAATTATGGGGTAAAGATGGGTCTTTTTTACTAAATGATGAAGAAATTGCTTCTTTTTATCTGCTTGTAAAGCTGATGTCGTTAACGGCATCGCAATGTCGGTACCGACATCCTATATCATTACCAGCATTGACAATGGCTTCTTTGCCTTGCGCTTTTTATGCTAAATTTGCCTAAAAAAAGGGTTAGAGCTCAAAGAAACAAAGCTAGTTTCCTCCAGATGAATTCAGGACCCTGTAACTTGTTCCTCTTCTGAGAAATTCTTTCCCAATCTTTTGAGTTCATTGATAATTTTGGTGAATCTTGCGTTCAAGCTAGAGATTGATTCACCCTCTTCCATCTCAAACAACTCATAGAGACGAAGATTCTGGTTGATTTTGGATTCCTTGACCTTATCTGTTCTTTCATAGGTTACCTCAAGCTTCTTCTAGATCTCTTTAACACTCTTGCAACTTGGGATCTTGTTATATTATGCAGCATCTAAAGCACAATGTTAAAAGTTAATAACTGCTGCATTTCTTTACAGTTTCTTCATGTCAAAATCATTATATTCATTTTCAAGATTGGGAGAGACAACCCCATCTACAGTAGATGTAGAAATGTATGGACCATTGGCTATAGCAAGCTAGGCATACATATCCTGAGACTGTATATTCATTCTGTTTTTTTAGAATGTGTAATTTTATCCAAAGAATAGTTGGGGTCTGGACACAGACAAACCTTCTAGGAGTATCCGTGTGGTCATGTTACCAAGCAAATCCTTTACGCTATTTTCACCCATTTTGATCTTTTACTCTAGATTTGTTAAATCTGTTTTACTTTGAGTTCTGCTCTGATACCAATTGTTGGACCCAGTAGGATGTAAAATTGGTCAGAGGGGGGGGGTGAATGACTCTTTTTTGAGTTTTAATTCAGTTTCAAAAGACCATTGATTGTGGCTTCTAAAATATCTTCTGAGTAAAAATGTTTTACTCAGAATCCCCTTTTTAAAACTTTTGCTAATTTAATTCAGAGTGAAAATGAATACAGAATAAAGCAAAGTAAAAGAAAGTGCAAACATGAATTTTTATCCTGGTTCAACCTCTTCCTAATCCAGTCCTTGGAATCTCTTATCCAAGATTTAATCCATTATAAGCTTTTCTTCTGGGGAAAAGCAAACCCTTTACAACACTCGTGATTGAAGTTCCTTTCAACAGCCTAGCTTTTGACGAGCTATATAAACATAGAAGTACCGTCCTCGTGTATCTAAGGCTCTGAGCTTCTTATCTTTTGAGTACCTTCCTCACAAGATTTTTAAGCTCCCTCACGCTAACTTACCCTTAGTTAGTGTATCACACAACTATTTTTAGTAAGACAATTTGATGAGCTTCCGAACTTTATTTCAGTTAGCTCGATTACAAACAAGTAAGAATGAAAAGTTTGCTAGAAGAAGATTGCAGTGAAGATTTGAGAATTTTGTTCACTCTAATTGCTTTCAGTTGTTTCGGCAACCTTCTTCAGAGGCCGAAATCATCCTTTTATAGAGGGAGAGAATGCTTCCGTTGATAAGGGACCGTTGTTGAAATTCTTACCATTATCTCTCAATCTTGTTCCTGTTAATAATTCGTTAGAGTGGCACATCCAACTTTGATCCACGTTATGCTTTGCCAGGTTGATTTTGAGACCCACTTTGTATAGCAGATACATATCAGATTTGCAGGAATGTTTTTATTCCTGATTTCACAACAACTTTTATCTTTTAGTAAGCTGAAGAACAGAGCACGCGATGGCATTAAATGCGAAGTCAGCTTTCTTGACTTTTAGCAAAGAAAGACTATGTTGACCTTTAAGAGCCTTTAGAGGGGCTTCTTGAGGTTCTGAGTCTTCAATGATCTTCTGCGATATTGAAGACTGTTTTAGCTTCTATATACTTCTAAGGTACTGTATTCCTTCTAGAGTTCCTAGTGCTTCTGAGGCAACTTGCTTATGAACTCAGAACTTACAAAACTTAAACTTATGACTTCAGAATCCAACAAAAACATTTCCCTAAATTAATCGTTATGAAAAACCAACAAAGTAATGAAATAGACAAATGTTCGATGATCAAAGATTAATCCATTTACTTATTCACCAGAGACCTCGCATTCGCAATTGAAAACAACTACCCTTGAGTAAACTGAAAACCCCAAATCATAAACCCTAACCATGTAATCAAAAGTAATCAAACTAATTGAAAGAAAATGTCAAAATTGAACAAACCGCGATTTAGAAAAATAGTACCATTAAAATCATGATTCATTGTTGTTGACATACCTTAACAACACAATAATTTTTTTTTAAATGTAATTAAAAAGACAAATCAAAATTTGATGAAATTTGAAATCTGATGAAATCGGATCAGATGAAATCATTGGCGATTTGATAAGATCTTATTCAAATAAGAAGAAGAAAAGGAGAGAGGGTGGAAATAAAGGAAGGAAGAGGAGGAGGAGCATTAAACGAAAACACAAAAACTAGAATGAAAATAAAATCTAAAATTTATAGAGAGGCAAATACAAAAATATTATTCATTCGTTGTAAAAAGATATATATTTAGCGTGAAGAAGGAAATTGCTTATATTTCCCATGATAGTAAGTGGTAATAAAAATATCAAAGAATTTTAGATCCATGAAGTTCATTCAACCCATTAAGGTTTATAAGAGGAAATCCTAACCAAGTGACACCATCATACATGGCAAAGTATCTGATTATCTACAATTTAAGGGCACAAATCCCCATGAAAGGTAATTAATTCTCTACATTAATCATTCTTCTTTATTATCTTCATATCTCGTCCTAAATTAGGCATCGGAGTGGCTTCGTCGACAAGTCTAGCCTAGCCCTCTTCTGTTTTATAGGATGATAATACTGGATAACAACAAAAGAGACCTACCTTGGTACACTTTGATATCAGCATACAAATTCCTAGTTTGAAAAATCTATTTAAAACTCCATTAGCAAAGTTGTTTCTATCTTAATTAATGAAATAAATATGAACTTCAAGTAGGGGAAGCGACTAGCAAATTGTAAAATTATTGCAAAAAACTAAAATAGGGAGAAAAATGAAATTTTAACGAGGTTTGGCCAACTATGCTTACATCCTCCAACACTACCAAATTAATTTTTCACTTGAAAAAATATTACAAATATGAGATAAGAAATACAAAAGCCTTGAAGAATGAGAGAGGCAAATGTTGGAATGAAGAAAATGAATTCTCAATATGGCTATTTATGCACAAAATTTTACCATCCTTCATCAACTAACCACCACTTTAATTAAGCCACCCTTTAATTAAGCCAACCTAACTTCTACCAATATTTAGCCTAATCTTTTTTCTTGACTTTTCTAATATATAGAATTTGTCAACTTTAAGAAATTTCCAAGAAACCTACAAATCTCCACCTTGATAAATTCTTTCATCTTCAATCTCTTATCATGCGTAGTGTCTTTCAATGTCATCTTCAAATTTTGACACTATTGATTAAGCCTAAACAATATTGGAACTTAACCAAGCTTACTGCCTTTGTCAACATATCAACTAGATTCCGAGTAGTTTGAATCTTCTGGGTAACAACTCCACCTTCTTCGAGATTCTCTGTTGGTTAGTAAACAGGCTAATAACGACAGCAAAGGGGGGTGGATGCGTTATCTTAGTTACTTTTAAACTTTTTCTAATTTGTTTGCCAAGTTCAGTTTTTATATGTGTGCTGAGTGCAATATAAAAATGCATAAACTGCTCAACTTCGCTGGCATAGTTTATCTTCAATCCTTAGCTGAGGAAAAGTTGCTCAGCACAGATTGGAAAACAAACGAATAAGTGAATGAGAGAGAGATGAATGAGAATATTGATGGTAAAGCAAATCGCTTAGAGTTAGAACGATTACACCTGAGATTTTATCCTGGTTCAACCCCTAGCCTATCTCCAGTCCCCGGATATAGTCTCCGAGCTTTAATCCACTAGTGATTTGTTCCTTCAATAGGCAGAGAAGCCTTTACAATGGGTAGACGTGATTACAAAAAGTACCTTTCTTTCTAACTACCATTCCCAAACTGACACTCAGATTTTGAATAAGAATGCGAACTGAATTCAACTTATAAAAATGTTGAATCCTTACAATGTTAATCTAAGTTTCCGTCTATTACAAACTTATAAAGCTATTAATGTTTGCTTGATTTCTTGCTCGAGAATTTCTTTGGAAGTAGTAGAAAATTGCGTAGAGTTTTTGCTCTTAAGAAATTCGCGGTGATTCACCCAATTTGAACATCTGCTTCATTCTTCTATTTATACTGTGAAGCTTTGAGAAGTAGCCGTTACAAACTTTAGGAGATTTCTGATCTTCAATTTCTCATCTCTTTGATCTTTTGAATCTTCCCATTGGAGATAGATTCCAGGACGTTTAGAGATAGGAATTTGAACATTGAGGTATGATAAAATTTCATTGATAAATTCTCATTTCTCTTTAAGCAATCTGGATTTGAGAGAGGCACACTATATTGAAACGTGGAGTCTTCTTGTTGGAAGACATTGCTGACGTTGGCAAAATCGCTCGAAGATACTTGAGACGCAGCGCATAACAGACATTCCATTTACTTGGAATATAGCAGGGAATCTCTGATAGCCTTACTGACATTTTTTACGTTGTGAGGACCACATGAATCTTTCTCAATTTCAACACCTTTTAGCCTGAAAGATACTATGAGAATATTCTATTCCATCATAGATATCGTTAGTAGCACATGTCATTAAGTCTCTACGTGTCAAATGAAAATGTGCTTTTGATTAAGAAAAAGTAGGAACTCAGCATGAGCTGAGTGAGATAATTTCCAAACTATGTAGTACTCAGCATATAGTCAGCTTTTCTTACTTTAAGTCATCACTTAATTAAGCATCTAACAATATTGAGTTATTCACCCTTGAATATACTCTAGTTAGCCATATTAATTAAGAGTTTACTTAGAATTCAATTAATTTCACTATCCTGGTCAGTTTGCTATTTCCAAAACTACTCAGTACTGTGAAATACTAGTAACTTGGGTTCAAGAATCTCCCCCATTTTGGACAGAGGGTAAACTAGGTAGTAGAAGAAGTTAATTTAATAAGTAGTATAGAGATTACAGAATACCTAAAAGTTATGTAAGAATTCCCTTGTGCTAAGTGACTTTCCTTAGTCAGCTTGAGCTCCCCATGCTGAGTGAGTCTTCTACAAGCGGCTCAGCTCCCCCATACTTAGAGGATATCTTCTTGATTTGGGACTTCATCTTACTTGAGCTTATCTTCAAACGGTTGGTCTCTTATATGTTTTCTTGCATCCCATGGTTAAATGTACAGCAGAAAACATACACAGCATAAAATGTTAAGAAGATCTGAACTTGAGGTAGGAACTTGTATTTTATTAGTTTCAAAAAGATAACTTAGTCAGTATATAAATTATGTTCTGAGCTAAGATTACAATGTTGCACTTTTACAAGTTCTACATCACTAGGAACAAGGCCTATTGTATCTTTTATGTGCTGAGTGGGAAGATCATGAAGTCTTGTTCTTGTTGGATGGATGCATAGGATGAGAATGCCTTGGAAGAGAACACTTGTTAAGATTTGTCATTCTAAGCGCATCTTTAGCTACCTTCTCCCCCATTGCTATTTGAACTTGAACAATTTGATCAAGATAGACATTGAAGGCATCGAGTGTAGCTAGGAAGCTCTCTTGCTGGCTAATAATTATTAAGGAAATCTCTTACTCCGATTGCTACTTGCCTTTTGTTGAGAGGAAATCTTGGTCATTCAGCTCACTAAGAAGAAGATGATGGCAATGAGTGAGATGAGCTATCTGGTCGAAGCCTTGAATAACAAACTATTGAAAACACTAAAGAAGACCATGGAAGTCAGTTGTAGTCATTGCAATCTTCAACTGAGCCTCAATGTCAAGTAGCTTTGGACCAAAGGATTCGATACTCTTGGAAGTGCATTCGATATCTTTATTATCCATATCTCCCACTTTGTGTAGCGTGTCCACCTTCTTCATCATATCTTCCACCTTAGACTTAACGATGTTCAACTTTGTCTAGAGAGTCATTCCAGTCTCAAGGTAGAGAGGTTCAGTTGGAGGCACACTAGGGATAGGCATGTCAGGAAATATCTATCCCATCGCAGATACAAGAAACTTCTATGAAGAAGAAACTCTCTCTAAGATGTGATCACTAACCTCTCGCTGAATGGTGTCTATCTTAATATGGAGAGGGTCAAGATCAATGACAGGAGCCTTGTCTAGCTTTCTGGAGATATCCTTGAGGATCTTGAGGACTTCGTCCTGCTTATTATCATGAACAAGAAAGAACCTTGACTCGGATTCTACCAATTTTACGATGTTGTAGCTCATGTCCTTGGTAAATTCTACCTCCTTTGAGACTTCCTCGATCTTGCGATTGGTTAGCCTTTTTATTTTAGCCTGCTCCTTACCGAGCTCATGGATCTGTGTCACTTGAGTATCCAAATTCATACTCAAGAGACTCAACTGCTCAGTAGTAGCATCTACACTACCCTTTATCTTTCCAGTGACAGCATTCGCTAGTACAATAGACATGGGGATAGATGTAGTGGCTGCCCCAAGCTGGGATGCAGAGTCTATTTACCCATTCAGGATTAGAACTATCTTATCTACCAGGCTTTTGGCACTCTCTTTTACCAAATGATTTCGAATAACCAACAAGCTTCCTAGTATCCTCTCAAACTCCTCAAAGTATAGAGATTCTTTAGGTACACTTGTATGCTGTTCGAATTCAGGAAAATTCACCTTAGGTGTGGACGATAAGTCTGTCAATTCCTGAGCAAGTAGCATTTTTCCTAATGCTCAATCTAACTCAGCATCAGTCCTGAGCATAGGAAATTTCTTTCTAACTAACTCACGGATCTGTACCAAGAAAGATGCATCACCCATTGCTTGCTTACTGTTGGGTTTAGATGCGTCATGGGCTATAAAAATTGCCTTAGCATTCTGACCACTTGCTATTTCTTGCTGAGCGAAGTTCTCAGCATTAGGAACTTCCCTAACCAAAGGGGTTAAGGGGGTTGAGGATGGGTTTGAAGAAGAGGTAGGTTTATATATAGTTTTGAATTTGGGCTTGAGTGGAATAGAAGGTACAATGGCTCTACAAGAAATAGTTTATTGTTGAGAATGTACAGGAGAAGGGATAGGAGAATTGTGTACTGGATAAGGAAAAGAATCTTGAATATTAGAAGGTGAAGAAATTGGAATTGGGGAATTTACATTGTTAGAAGAAGAGGGAGAGGTAGTTTTTTATGTTTCAAGATCTACATGAGTAGAACCTGAGTGAATAGAAGGATTTACATTAGAGGGTTGTGAAGAATTTATAGGAGAACGAGAGGGGGTAAGATTTTTAGGAACCTCTAGGTTGGCTGGTTGATCTAAGGATGGATCAGCCTGAGGTTGCTCATGTTGAGGAGCAGATTCCTCAACATGAGTGAACTGAGGAATGGGGATGCTGGCATTTTGAGGATCGGACTCCTCAGAGATTTGGATAATGGGTTCTCCAGCATCCTCCTCACTGCTTACCACCTGCACATTGTTCGACAGAGGCCTTGTGGTAGCAGAACACTTTCGTTGAGTGCCCTTTAACTGGATAAAAACTCCTTGAATGTTCTCAACAGCGTTAGACACATCCTGATCCTTTGCCTTAGATTTCTTGGCCTCCCCTTGCTCCTCTGTTTCTTCTGAGATAACCATTTTATGCTTCTTTTGGTGCAAGGACTCATTGCCTCAATCTCCATTTCTTTCTCCTCAGCTTGCTGCTTAGCCTCTGCTTCCCTTTAAGTGCGGGTTTTGGCTTGCATCTTTATTCGCTGATGCTGAATAGGAGCTTCATTGGATTTGGCTGGACTCTTCCCCTTGGCCTTAGAGGAAGCAGCCTTCTGAGCTGTGAAGGAGGGATCTTCTCCAATATGCTGGAGATGGGGACTTCATCTGAGTTTGTATCTTCTTCATAGTCTAGCATGAACTGATCCTCATCCTCCTTGCTTATGTCCACAGGCAATACTGTCGGTATGCACTTTAGCTTGCACTTTTGTTATGCCTTTGAGTACCTAACATGGACCTAATTGTAAGCTAGTATGCTGAAGTGGAACATTTCAAGAGTCCTTTTCACTGGCAAAACTGAGTTACCGAACTCCCCCAGAAACTTGCCCAGATTGACTTTCACTACCCTCATTATCTTGGTTATGAGGTATCCATAATGATAGATAGTAGTTGATAAGTGTATAAGTGTATAATTACACTTATTATCACATTAATTTTATACAATAAACACTGTAGTTTTAGTCATTTTTATACTTCATATAAAAGATTTCACATGGTATGTAATTGTTTTTCATGCAAATGCAGATACTAGGTAAATCTTGGGAGTAAAATGAGCTAAAGTGGAATTCTATGAAAAAAGAGTGAAAAAGGTGCAAAAACATGCGTGGAACTTAAAGATTTGGCTTAGGATCGAAGCTGTCGAAGATTGGTGAAGTTGATAAGTGTATAATTACACTTATTATCATAATAATTTTATAATATAAACACTATAGTTTTAGTCATTTTTATACTTCATATAAAAGATTTCATGTGGTTTGTAGTTTTTTATGAAAATGCAGATACTAGGTAAATCTTGGGTGTAAAATGAATGAAGTGGAATTCTATGAAAAAAGAGTGAAAAAGGTGCAAAATGATGCGTGGAATTTGGCTTAGAATCTAAGCTGTCGAAGATCGGTAAAGTTACAAGGAGATTTGTGAAGAAAACTCAATTCACGGTCATGATAATGCCTCGCGGTCGCGACCTGTTCACTTCAGAAATAGAAATCTGCCAATCAAAGGTTCACGGTCATGAATCACATATCGCGGTCGCGACATGGACGGTTTTCTAGTATTATCTTCTCAACTACCAACCACCAGATAAGCATGATCAACTGCAATCAATTACCAACGAAAAGACACTTATCAAGAGTCAACCAATCATGAAAAGGTGTCTATCCATTGTGGATTGAATCAAAGCCTCTCAACCAATCACATTGAAGAGATGCAATCTTTCACCAATGGATGTGACTCTTCGTTTGGATAGACGCAACCCTT